>JASDQU010242709.1:209179-226903 GCA_032191745.1 Picea mariana
TGGGGACTTTGCTGATCAACATACAAGTAAGAATATGGGTGACCCTTTGGATGCTTTACCGACCTTTTCAAATTGTTCAAATAGGTAAACCGAAAGAGAGCCTCGTTGTCTGTTGAGAATGTGTCAAACGTTTTGAAAATCATCATGTATTCAAGGAGAGCCAAGCACCTTCTCCAAGTGATAAAAACTCTGAAGAGTTATGACCCTTTAGCAGGGTTAGTACTCAAATTTTTGGCAATGATTTTGGGGATGTTACCCAAGAGTAGAAAATTTGCTATGAAACCTTGCATAGACAGTTTAAGAGATGCTTAATTCTGCATATGAATGGGGAGCTTTCATTGTTCGACTTAGATGAAGCCACCGTGGAGCGCAAGTTTTCTCAAGACGATTTTGCATTGTTTACTACTCTGTCTTCTATAGAGGGATCTGATAATGCTTCCATTAAGAATGGAGGAGTTGAACTTATCACCTTATCTTTTTCAACTCTTAAAAAAACAAAGACAGGTGATAACTAGAAGACATTGATTATGTCTCCTCTAAATATGAAGGGAAGCAACTAACTTGGTAAGAAATGGTCCATCCTCTCTTCATAAATTATTTTTGGAGAAGGTTTATTTTGTCCAATTGGTGTTGTGACAAGTCAGGCTGCTGCAGAATCTCGCAAATATAAAGCCTCAAAGGAGGTAAGGTGAGGTGTATAAGAATATAGAGGTTTAAGAAAACTGATTTCCATGAGAAATCCATATTGACTATGGTCAAATGAAAATGTGAAGAGGCCCCGAAGGTTTTTGCAACCATAGTCACTCGGGGAGAATAGCCAACATTTTGGAGTGGGAATTGAAACAATTAGTTGTTTTAGATCTCTTTGTTGTTGAAAGGTGGCTTATCCTTAACCAAGACATATGTGGCAATCATATCTCTATTTTTAAGGCAAAAAATCAGTCCCATATCACAAGCTTCTCAGACATATTAGCGGGATGATTTTGTCTCTAATTAGCAATGGAACACTTGGAAAAAACATAATGGACCATATTTTAGACATTCAAAATCAATGACTTAGTATTCATGGCACCAAATCAGCAAGTTGTGATTTAAATCTTCCATTCAGAGGTATAAACTCAGCAGTGAGGGCATCCAAAGAGGACAAGTGGCAGAGGTTTCATCATCAATTCCAGATTTCTATCTATCATTCACATAACCAAGATTTCTTCCACATTCCAACCACAATATCAGCAGAGAATCAGACGATAAAGATCAAATCTAGATTCTAAAGATTAGTTCCAGATTTTTTTCCAACAATTTCCAGCAACATTAACCATTCGAGACTTTTTGCAACTAATTTTTTTTATAGTTTTATTTTTGAGATTTTATTTGATTTCTTTCCTGTAAATTAGGGGAAGTTTTGATTAATGTCTTGATTATAAAAACCACGATTTGTGAAGGAGAAAGGATCAAAGCATGTCAAGTTCTCAACAATTGATGGAGCATTGAAAGCAACTCCTGCTATGAGTATAGCTGATCCCTTTTCAGACCTTGTGAGTGATGGAAAAAATGTGTGTGAAAACAATCAACATGTGTAGAAGTTGGGGGTGATCCCTCCAATGGGACAGATTTTGTTGATTGCTTGAAGTGCTTCGTGGAAGATCCTCAGACTAAAGAGGTCACAAAGGAGGCAGCTGATATGGTCTTAGTAGGTGACATTTTCAGTTCAATAGTTGCAGTTGTTACTGAAGGTCATTCCATTTTACAACAACATGAAGGTTTTAATTCGGTACACAATATCCTCAAATATTGGTGAAGTTGCTTCAATATTTCTAATGGCAGCTCTAGTAGGAGAGGGTCATACACTTGTAAGCTTTCCCCAACTTAGGACATGAGACCAATGTTCCTCTTGGGAAGGGTTTTAGGTGTCTCTCTTCAAAGAAAGATCACATGTTTTCTCCTTCTAAGCCGATCCATGTGATTACTTCTCAACTGGAAAAGCTAAAGCTATAACCCTTAATCAGTCATTAACAAGGTTTTGAGCTATGGGCTTATAGGAGGAAGAAAATCTTTGATATCTATATTCATCATGGCTAGGCAGCCAAGATCCAGATTTGTGTCTATATATATTGGTTTTTGGTACATTTTATTTTAGAGGACCTAGGTGGCTGGCTCAGTCTTTTGATTCAATATGGATCAGTTATCTTCTGAAAATCTTCTTCTAGAGTCCTTTTAGGGAAATGACATGACTGAACAACTTGCATTGATATGGAGGTGATAATAGAAGCCGAGGTGGTTACGATGGAGATTGAAACAGAGATGGACATTGGTTCACAAGGTGCAATGATGCTCTTTGAAGAAACCGAGCAGGGTGAAGTGTTTGATTCAACACACCAGGGCATCTCAAGACAAATTCTTTGTATCTGAAGATGCTTGAAAATGAAAAGTCAAATACCTCAAGCTACCTGCAATACTCTCATTTCAAGGTTGAAGTTATCCTGGAATTTTGAAAACCATGGTTACATATCTCACCATCCTGCCTATGTTCAACACTTTTCTTCTTAATGAAGATATTGCCACAATAGATTCCATGTCGATGTGCAAACAACATTTCCAGGGGAGTTTGAAGCAGACATGCTACAGATAAAGAAGATTGGGAAAGATAACAACAAACTTTGGAAAATAGCCAGATGATAAATTGTAAAGGCTGAATGACTCCATGCCCAATACTAAAGGCACAGGGTCTGCTAGGTTCTTGGAGACCTTGCAGGGAGGTCTCCATCCCAGTTGGAGCCAGTTGTTAGCGATAAAAAATGCACTGGAATTTTTTTTTAAAGAATAATGCCTAATCTTGCAGAGAACTTTTGATTACCTTCCCGAGCTCCAAATGTAGATTTGAAAGCACCATTGGAAAGCTTAGGATTTCTAATGTCGATCGACTATTCAAGCATTTAAAACAGACTCTCCATGACTGATAAATTTGATTTTAAAAAATCTGCGCTTTCACCAGCTAACTCGTCTTGAACTTTGCTAGTTAGCTGGTGAAAGCTCTGCTTTTCACCAGCTAAGGAGCGGATGTTTAGGTAAATAAGATGGTGAAAGCCTTTGACGGCCATAATAACCGATTTTTTTCCAAGATCAGGATGTTTTGAGTTTGAATGGTTTGAAACCACTTCAAATGGACAGTTGTTGAATTATCAAGTCTGATTCAAAGGCTAGTTTTGAGGGATAAGGTCAAAAAGAGGTTTTTCAACTACATTTGGCATCTTTTTCAAAGGAAGAATATCATGGGTTTGAAGACACATCATCCAACTCGAATTTCATCTTCAAGAGATCAAACCAAAGAGCCCTGGAAGGCTAGGCTACACATCATCAACTTTTCAACCACATTTTGAGGATTATCAGATAGGGATTGACCTCATTTTGAGGATCTACTCCTAGTTTCTTGTAAACACAGTTTACTTTCTGTTTTTAGAAAATCAGATCCATTGTTTTAGGATCTGATAACTGTGATGTAAAGCTATAAAGCTACAGAATTAAGATAGATGAAGGGTTCGATTCTAGATACATTTGGACTATTGTACTAAGGCTCTTATCTTCTAATAGAATCACAGTTTCCTTTTGCCATCAATATAAAATTTACTCATATACTGTATTACTCTGTATTTTAATTCAATTTAGTTCAGCTTTTAAGAACTGTCATCTTCTTATAAATCTCATAAATTCGAATTAAAAGACTTCTTACTATCTTGTATGACCCTGCATTCATTGTATTTGGTTATCTTGATTAGTATTCTTCATACCCTGTCCAATTACTCCATTTGATCATTGATTTCTAAAAGCACTGGTTTATTCGAATACTTGATAAGATGTTCTTCTCATTAGTCACTGAGTTATCCCATTGATCCACAATTTCATAAACACAAAAAACCATTATATTCTTAAGTTACCAAGAATTCTTAGCCTACAACCCTAAGGAGTTTCTTGGAGTGATAACACATGGGGCATGATGTCAATAAATGCCACTCACTCTAGCTGATGCAAGATAATACTTGCAATGCATTTCAGGTACAGTAATATTAGAAGGGTGGTGAGGGTGGCAGTGCTAAAATAAGTGTATATAAAGGTGCTCCTCGAGGTGGATATGGGCGTGGTCGCAGTCGAGGATATGGTAGAGGGAGATGTAGACCCCCGACTTATTTCAACCGTGGAGAAAATGTTCATGTATCAAGGTTTTGTACCAAACTATGTGTGCTTTTTGCATACTTCTACAGTCCTAAGCATGTCACCAAAGTCCCAACTTATTGAAAAAGTGAGAAGACAAGAAGGCCAATTGCAACATGGTGCATGCGGTGCCGCACAAAAATAAGAAGAAGAATGAGGAGGTTGATGTATGGGTAGTAATCTAAGGAGGAGTGAATACGAGAGAATACTTTGAGCATGGTGAAGGATCAAGTCAGAAGCTGGAGGGGAAGATAAGNTGAAGTTTGATGCTTCCCCAACAAAATCAATTCCTATGTGATGTGCAAAGAACACTGGAAGAATAAATAGCATGCGAGGAGATGCAATGCGTGACTTAGATGTCACTTCAGGAGGCTCAGATCCAAAAACAAGTGTAGAGGGTGACACAAAGTCCACTGGAGGAAGATTAGATCTGCAAAGAGGTACAACGGGCAATGTAGAGGTCGCTGGAATAGGCTCATGCCTATGAAGAATTACATCATGAAACACAATGATCTTTGGAGGAAGCTAGCATGCATGAATAAATATAGCACACGACGCAATTGTCATTGGAAGAAGCTCATAGAAAGAATGAGCTATGACATGCTGAGATGAAAGTGCATGAAGAAAAACTCTTGGAGGAATTGCAACATTCAAAATCCTTGCACAACTTGGGTCGCAAGGAAGAACTTGAAGACCAAGTAATTTCTTTCTTGCATTGTTGATTGATCCAAAGGTTGCAAGTAATTTGACACAGATGTTATCTATTTGCATGAGGGAACATTGAGTGGAGGAAGCCATATCAAATCCCATGCCAAAAACAGATGTATGTCAAGTTAGTAAGCAAAAGTGTATTGGTCGATAATTAAATATGACAACAAAACTTGGTGGTTATGACATGGATGAAATCATGTTGGATCTAGGTTTTGACATGAAAATTTTGCAGAAGAAATCTTGGGAGGTGATGGGTAAACCAAAATTGGTTTGGTATCCCATCGAGCTTCTGTTGGAAAATCAATACAAGATCTATCCTATAGGTCAACTGGAGCAAGTGGAGGTGAATATATAAGGAGTAAAAACAAAGGTTGACTTTGAGGTCATAGATATTATGGATGAATATGATCCATATCCGACATTGCTTGGTATTGATTCGTCCTTTGAAAATAATGTGATGTTGAATCTAAAGAAGAGGCATATGTAATTTGAAGCAGACACCCTACAAATGGTCTTACCTTTGGATCCATATGAAGGAGACAGATACAATAAGCCAGTGGATGAGGATGCACATAGCTCAATCATTGAAAATATTTGTAATATCATTGGGCATAAGGAGGATTACATCAACCCCACTACAAATGGATAATTGAGATGGAGAAGTGTCAAATCTTATGACACTGACTCTGAGGATGCCATGGAAATGTGGTAGAATAAGCTGTATGATGTATCCACAAGAAGGTGCATTCATATCTCCATAGAAAAGCGTGGGGAAGAATTTGGGTCCTATTAGTACGATGGCTCAGAACCAGTGGACACATTTATTTCCTAGATACAACATATTCCCAAAAATCACAAGGCTTGCGTGCTTGATACAATGCTTATAGGAATTCATACATGATGGTGGTTTGCACATTGGGAACCTTATCGTGAATGAGCATCTATTGAATCATCCATGTAGGAAAGGTGCATAGCTGATATGGATATTCATTGATACACTTTCCCTGATATTGGATATTCATCGATACGCACAATAGGTATATGAATGTCTGACACATGTTTCCCAAGAAGCACCTTATATCCCTGGTTCCCCGATTCTATATTGGGAAGGTCAGGAGACCCTCAAGACCCCGTGAATAACTATTCCATGCACGACTCTTTCCCAACCCCATTAAGCATAGAAATGACTTAGGAATCACTGTAGAAGAACTAGTTAGTCAATTGATCCTACTAGAACTGGTCGAGTCTACTCACGTACCTTCCGGGAGGAAGATGACTAGTTGTGCCTGCATAAGGATACGTTGTGACCCACCCGGGGTCGTTGCGTCTATCTAAGCTGCTAGTAGAATATCATCAGGGTGCACATGAACATATGCGGCGCCCCCCGGAGAATAAAAATTGCGCATGTGCGATGTTGTCTAAGTCATCATTCATTTCAAAGATTTGTTGGTGGAAACAAATTTGAGATCATAACGGTCAAGAGGACAGGTATTTCTAACACACAACTTCATCTAATTTCAGGAATGTAAGCTCATTAACACCACTAGAAGGAGGAAGATTTTCCTGATTTAGAAAAAATCTGCAATTGATTTTAGGATTTAGCGAAAAAATCGACATTAATATGAGAATGATTGATCAACCTCCAACACAACCAATATAATGGCCATATTGGGGTGTGGTACCAGTCAACTCAATGAAAATGCGAGACAATAATTTCACATGCATGACTAGACAAGTGTGATTATGGCTTCATTATGTTAAGAAGTAATCTGACTTTCCACTTCCTCACCTCTTTTCTTCGTGCTGCATAAGATCCTTCCTTTCCTTTGAAAGAAAATCCTTCATCGATCCAAATATCCCATTATTCATGTAATAGTATAACCCCATTGCCACCATTTCTACTATGGCATCATCAAACAAAGCTAAGGCTCAACCAAAGGCTAAGGCCATGAAAGAACAATTTCTTCCCAATCTAGTGCTACCCTGCGATGTCCCATTCGAAGGCCTTTCATTCAAAAAGGTGCCCCTGCTCAAGTGTGATGATTATAACATACATCACCCCCACCAGTTCCCCAAAATCCAGGTCGACAGATACACAAAGTTCATCTAGTGCGAAGATGGAATTCACAAAATGATGATGTAGGAGTGGGCACGACCCTTAAAGAAATCATGGATACTCTCCATCCTTAAATGTCTGCACTTTGGTCGTACCTAGGATTTTTAGTCATGTGTTTGTTTCCTCCTCACTAGAGTGCATGGGGAATACCTTTGGCTAGATCAACCATATCTTATTGATCACGTCATTATACATAGGGTCTTCAGCCTGCCCACTTCTGGTGAAAATCCAACGAACAATGTCAAGGAAAAGGATGCATTTCTAGAAGAGGTTTATTATAAATATGACACATGTAGGGGAAATCATGATGTTGTAATCCCTAAAATTAATGATTCGGTGGTTAGGTTTTCAACCCAGTTAATTTCCTGCAAACTTTTTTGCAAATGTTGGAGGGATGAATGTCCTATCAGGGTCATTCTCATGACCGAGAATTGCGTTGATGGGCATCAGATGGCTTGGGCCCCATACTTATTCAAAGAGTTCGTCATTGATTGTCTGAACACTCAAGATGAGGTGAAGCAATTTCATTACAACTGGGTACTTCTATTACTAGGTATGGTACTATGGAAGCCACCCCTCGACTTTGAAATCAACATGGATATCGTCCCCTCCTTTCTCACTCCCCGGTTCTTAATGCTCCAATATTCCAAGAATGCAGAAGCTTAGACTACCATTTCTAAATCCTTCCATCAATGGTACACACAGATGATCAATGCTTATGTTGAGAGAGTCCACATCCCATCCCACATCTTCGACAGGGTCTTGCAGAGGTAACTACGATCTATGCTCGATTTTGAGTAGTTGAAGGAAAGGTCTCCTGACAAAAAATATATCTGGCTTCATTACTCCCTAGAGAGCACATCGTCGTGATGCTATCCATTCTAAAAAAAACAAAGGAAATCACTACAGCTTGGGTTGAGCAACAAACTATGTCTGATATGATCACGGTTACGATCGATAAGGCCTTGAATTTGTTTACATAGCTCTCTGATGTGTAGGATACTTCCGTCCCTCTCATTGATAAACTCAACAACACATACCTGATAGCTTCTCAAGTCACATTCATGGAAGATGAGGTGGTTTTTCAGCTTACACAACAACTCCAAAGCTACTTTAATGATCATGAGCACCAATTTCACGAGTTCACGTAGGAAATCAAAAACATTATTCCATTCGTTGAGGCGATAATTCCATGAAGTTGTTGGCTCGAGGACGGGCCAAGTAATAGTGGTGGGGGCTTGTTGGCACCCAAAGTTTTGGCTTCATTTCATGCATGCGCACAAATGAAGTTGTGTGCGCTCATTCTAAGTTTTACGTGAACTTAAGCTAATATGTGAAGACTAACAAGAAATGCGCACTGGACCTAGTTTTGATACTATGTACCAACCTCAAAGTCTACCAAGCATGCACCAATCTATATTTTTGACAGTTGTGCCAGAATTCAAGAATATGGACACCAGAATCAAGAAAGGAATCATTGAGAAATATTGTCCAATGATTAATTCCAATAGAACAAGGGAATGTGGAGTTGAAAAAAGGAGAGATGGCAAGGCAATTAAAATTTCCCTGATTCCAGAAGGATATGTGGAATGTAGGAAAGTGATAGAAGCGTGCAAGAAATTTTATCAGTCGAGTAAGCTACGAGTGGATCAGAGCAGAAAGAGGTAGATCTCCTGAGCACATAAAGCTATAAAATGAAGCAGTGACATCAGAGATAGAGTTAGATGGTTAGATGAGATCCATTGAGTTGTTAGAATCAAGTTCACTTTGAGCCTTTTGTAATGCTATAATGCTTCTAAATATAAATCTGAGTCTATCATATGTCTAAGATATAAAAGTATGCACATTGCGCAATGTGATGTATGTATGAGGAATTATCTAAAGAAGATATGCAGCTCTGTTGTTGTTTAATATAGTTTTCTTAATGTATATTATGTGTTATGGAATGAAAGGAATAATAAAGATGTGACAATTATGATCTATTGTGTGTCTATCATTTGTTATTTGGATATGTGTGTGTATTGTTTTACCTATTAGCATAGTAATTCATCAGCTATGGAATTGATGAATGCCATCCCAGATGGATCTTGGTTTGTTTAGTCCTTCATCCCCAATACAAGACCTTATGGTATTTGTGATCTTCTCTACATCTCAGGTGAGACCTTCCTAACCTTGGTTGAGGATTGATATGCCGATACTTTGTGGTTTTTGTTGGTCAGCTCTGGATGAACCCTGGGTCTAAACTACCCAACGTTAAGAAGGACCCACACAAGCATGGAATAAAACACCAACAAACTCTCCCAGGTTAGTACATTTTCATTAAGAGAAAGCCACATAAATAAAATGGTTTTTTGGGGTGATTTGACTTTCCAAAGTTTCTTCCACCACCAAGCTTCATCATTTATCTCTGGACCAAATAGGGCCTCATAACCCAATTTAGATGAATAACTTCCTACAACCATATTTCTCCTCCAAACAAGTTAATCCTCAAGTAGAGAAAGTCTAATATGTTCACTCTGAAGAGTGGCTATGTAGCTATTCCATTCACTAGCCCACTCACCTGTCAAATTTAAATCAATAGCACTCAACCAACCTTGTTACCAAATGGTGGAGATTGTTGGATTTGACATTGAATGTAATGAAACTTTCCCAATCATTTGAAAATGGTAAATCAATTCTTTAGAAAGAAACATACTTCTATTACAACCCATTATAACATCAACACCCACTCTAACTTCTGACCCATTGCCAACTTTCCATGCTACAAAGCAGCTAATCACATGAAAATCCAAAGTCAAAGATTTCAATTGGTTTGAAACATTCTGGATTCTTTTTCTTTCCCTCCTAATACAATCCATCATTGTGTTGGGAGCAATGTAAGTTTTAATAAAAATCCTTCTCCAAAAAATCTCTTTAGTGATCATATTCTACAATGATTTTGTAGCAAGGGACTAGCCAAATAGATGCATATCCTTTAGAACCCACCCTCCTAATGACTTTGGGGATGCAATATTTCTGCAATTTATGTCGTGGCTACCCTTTTATTCACTACTACCCTGCCATAAGAAGTTGAAATAATACTTCCTAATATTTTTAAAGATTCCTTTTGGGATATGGGCCATAGTAGCCAACATACATGAATAGCCTCCAACAAAAACTTTACCAAAACCAAACGACCTCCTCTTGACAACCATCTATTGCACCATTTTGAAATTATTTTTTCCACCTTCTCGGTTAGCCAATACCAGTCATTCTTCACTTAATTTTTTGGTTTTAGATAGAAACTCAGGTAATTTACCCTTGCAATGATGCCTAAAGTTTGGAAGGGAAGATATCTATAAATAGTTGCATCAAGTCCACCATTGAGCTTATATGGATAAAGAGGAAATTTAGTTTCATTGAATTCCATTCTTGTGGTTTTTGTATAAAGGAGGAGAATATCCCAATAGGAACTGATCTCTTGGTCTGAACCAAAACAAAAAATCAAAATATCATCTATAAAAAGAAGATGGGTGAGTATATTCTACCTTCCAACCCTTATACGTTTCATATTTATCCTCCTTTTGGCATCAACCAAAGCTATGCTAATAATTTTTTCCGCAAGAAGAAAAAGGTAGGGGGATAGAGAAAAACCTTGCCTCAACCCCCTAGAGGACCTAAAAACCCCAGAAGTAGCACTGATAATTAATGCTACAAAGGAGATAAAGGTTACACATGCCATAATCCACTAGGCTGTAGGGAGAGAAAAAACAATATGAATTAACAATAATCTTAGATAGAGCTAAGAGACCTTGTCATAAACCTTATATAGACCAAGTTTGACAATGATAGTTGGATCATTTGAAGAATTGATAGAATTAATTCCTTATTATGTTGTACTAATGTATACGTGAATTTGCCTCTCCTCTAGGAACCCAAATTGTTCTACTAAAATGAAATTGGAGATAACTGGTTTAAGTCTTACTATTAGCACTTTAGAGATGATATTATAGAGATAGTTGCACAAAGATATGGGCCCAAATCCTTCAAAGGTTTCAAGGCAACCCACCTTGGGGATCAAAGAAATACAAGCTATATTAATGTTGATAGGGAAATTCTTTGGCTTTCTAACTTCTTCAACCACCCGAAGTAGATCCTTTCCCAATAGGTCAAAGAAATCAAGAAATAATTCAACTGTCCACCCATTCGGACCTGGAAACTTGTCCTTTTAAAATACATATAATAATTCCTCCTTGGTGATAGACTTGGAAATCTTCTCATTATCCTCTTCGTTTACTAGCATAGGAAATAGTGAAATGACCCTCAATAGTTTGCTAATGTTTTCACAAGTAGGTTCCTTAAAGATGCCCTTGAAATGTTGTATTCCTAGATCTACAAACTCCCTGAAACCTATAACCTTATTATCTTCAGTGTTGGCAATATCCCATATGGTTTTAATGCTTTTCCTATGGTTAAATTTTTTTGGAAGAATTTTGTGTTCTGATATCCATCTTCAAGCCAAGTGGATTGAATCTTCATGCACCAATCCAATTCATTTTCCAGTAGTAACTTAGATTGCAAAGATTATTGATGCTTGAGGTTCTTTAAACCATCCTTATTGTATATTCCCTGGTCATTTTCATGGATAAGGTCGTCCAAATATTTTTCAACCTCCACAATATTTGCGTCTTTATTCCTAAACCTCCCCCCTCCTAGGCTGCCAACTTTTCCTTCACAAGTTTTAGTGATGAAGACAATTACTCATGTGCCGATGAATCGAAATCAAGAGAGAAATTACACCTACTATCCTTTACAATGGAATGAAATTATTCCTCTACAGACCAATTGGGGTTATATTGAAAGGGGGCCCTTGGCTTAGAATCCCATGAAACAAATTCTAAACATATGTGGAGGTGATCAGAGGCTCTGGTAGTGCCCACCCAGGATCTATAATTTTCCACCTTCTGTGGAGATTACCTTGAACCAGGAAATGATTCAATCTTTTTGCAACTGCATCATGACCATATATTTTGTCTACCCAAGTAAGCCTTTATTTATATGGCTTGATATCCACCCAGCTGAAAGAATCAAATTGTGTTCGAAAAAAATCTACAATCCTATCAACCCTCACACTGCCCCCCCAAATTTCTTTGTTGTTTACAATCAGATTAAGATCACCATCGATAACCATGTTATCATACTTGATGCATTGATAGGAAGAAATCACATTCCATAATATTTGTCTCCCCTCATACAAATCATAGACATTGAGGATGGACATGGAGTAGCCCAAAAACTTGCTAAAAAACTTTGTAAATAAACCTAAAGCAATAGAGAATGAATTAGTTAAAACTACATTATTATTCCACTACGTGATGATAGCCTCAGAAAAACCCTCATGATCCAGGGATAATAAATGCCAACCTTTCAACAATTGTCTTAGATCAGGGATCAAACAATCCCTTTTCCTCATTGTTTCTCGTAGTAGAGAAATTTCAGGATGTTCTAGGTTAACTAGTATTATGAGGGACAAACATTTATCTTATCCCCCTAGACCTTGAATGTTATCAAATAGGATCTTCATGGGGAAATCACCGATGAGTCCCGTCCCTCTTTAAGGACCCCAGTAATTAACTTTTTCTTTCCTTGGTTAATGTCAATGCTATCTTTCTCTTGAGCCTATTTGATGGCTGACAACCTGCAAACCGAGGGGCTGGCAAATTTGACTACCACATCCAAACCCAAACCCCTGAAATACCTGGCTCTAGAGACTCTCCTTTCTTGGTACATATAATATAGTTCCCTCCTCCTCTAGATATGATTCTGAAGAATAATACTTCAACCCACCCATTGACCCAAAATTATGTTGCTCACTAAGGTAGAGATCATTCAAAAGGTTAATTGAAGGATTTTTAAAGATTTTGGAAAAATAATGTGATTTGTTCATCTTAGGGGGCCTACCCCAATGTTTTTTTATCAGTCCATGGATATTAGATTTGAACCCTTCCAGAACCCCCAAAGGATTATTTGAGAAAGAACGGGAAGGGGAAGAAAATGACTTACCTAAAACATCAAAGCGACCCTTGTTATGGACCTCAATGTCCCCTGACACGAGTGTTAGAGAAGAGAGATCCAATGTTGAATCATATTATACGTTGATACTCAAATCACTGCCCAACTATGGTTGAGATCCAACAATTAAGGGAAATGCGATATCCCTAACAAGTAGTATTGTGTCTCCTCCACTACCCAGATCAACCTCCTTTGAAATATCAATGTTAGTAGGGTTATGATATGCCATCAAATTCTACTTCACCAGAAAATAAGTAAGCATACCATGTTCCTCCCCAAAATTCCTTATCAAAACAACCCCCCAAATCTTTCTTAGTGAATGGTTTCGAGCATTCCTTCAAAAAATGGCCATACAAGTGACATCTAGAGCATAAAAAAGGGATGTTAACATAATATAGTATTTGCATATACCTTTCCTCCATGAAAACAAGATCAATAGATTCAAAAAAACCTTTGCTAACATCTAGATCTAGAAGGATCCAAGCTATAAACCTAAATCCATCATCGATAAAACTATCATCGACCATGAATGTCTTACCAAGTTGGTTACCTATGGCTTGTAGAGCTTGTTTATCCAAAATTGCATAGGGAGGCTTGGAAGTTTGATCCAAACTGGAGTTCCCACCATTGGTTCATTCTTGGTGTTAAAGAGGAGGTGTCAAGATTTTATGGATAGGTATGAACTGTCCCTAATTTGACCTCCTCTAATACTGAAACACCATCTTCCTTCAAATGAAAAACAAAGTTGAGTGACAACTCTTGAATATATCTCTTTAAAGGATTTATACCTCACTGTTTCATTTAATTATCGACTTGGTATTTGTTGGTGAAGTTATGAAACATTTTTGTTGTATACAAAGAATTTAGGAACTAAATCTTGACTGATCATTGAATGTATGCATATTTGATAAAGACAAAGTTCTCATCAAACTACTCTAATTGCATAAGTTTAAAAGGAAGTTACATAAAAATGAAACTCATTCGAGAACTACACTGATTGTACTCTTCTGGTTTAAGTTGGGACATTTTCTAACTAAGACTAGTCATAATTGTGTCCTTATGCTCTGTTTTTGAAACTTAGACACACAATCATTTCATAGTAAAGCCAGGCATGGAAGAAACTTCATTCAACAGTGAAATAAAAAAATATATGTATATATGTAGGGTTAATGTAATGACAACAAAGAATATGACAAAGATCTTATAAACAATCCTATGAACAACAAATACAGACAAGAATATAAACAAGCTTATACAAAAATGATGACCTCGTACCTTTGAAGTGGGCCCTGCCTTCAAATGACTCAACAACACAAAATGCTTAGCTACAATATTAGATCAAATAACACATGAAACTGCAAGTGAAATTATTATATTACTTGGAATTTAAAAATCACAAAGTATTCTATATGATATATTCGTCTACTCAATATCAATTTTCGCATGCAACTCTATGTGACTAATTTCAGATCTGAAAATTGCTTCCTAGTGATATAACTATCACTCAAAAAATTTACATTGAAATTATTGACTAAAAACATATGCAGTGGAAACAACAAGATCAAAGTTTAATAATTAATACACAAGAGACACAATTTCAGTTTTGTAATATTATTATCATCAAAAATCCTAAGGGAAAAACCATCTCTCCCAACCATTATAATATCACCAAAATCCGAGGACAACCTTGTCCTCCAAAGTCACCAAAACTGAGAAAAACCTTTCTCTCCAATAACCATACAAATAAAAAATCCAAACCTCAACAATATATGGAAATATCCTCTGCTCACGAATCTGATATAGACCACCTGTACAGCTTACTGATGTCACCTGTCAGCCTGTATGGATTTGTACCTTCCCATAAAACCAGATATGTGATTTGCCTTAGTGGAACCCCGAGGACATACATGGTTTTCTCTCTTGCAAACTGCATATACCCTATACGTGATTCATCCTTATGCAACCCGTGTATATACGGGCTTCACCCATCTACAAACTACATATGAGTAGAAAAAACTAGTATGGTAACCTCTGTATACTTTTCTCTCTGCCACCTTCTTTCTCTTAGGCTAGATTCACCACCTTGCAAACTTTCCTAGCTAAGATCACCAATCCTCCTTGACACAAATGCAAACTCACTTATGCCAACTCCATTATTCCACAATGATGATGCAATGTCACAATGGCATATTTCCTTTATATAAGAGTCCAATGTGTGACTTTAGGAGCCCTTCCTAAAATCAATAATTAATTAGAATATTTTAATCCTCTTTGTGGGTGTGGCACTCCCCCACAAACCCACAAATCCCATCAAATTTTCCATGAGGCCCTAGCCTAATTTCTAGGATGATTTCACTGAAATGAAATTCAAAACTGGTGCCAATGAAAATTCCCACATGCCTGGTACCTTGGCCTCTCGTGAGAATACCTCTCGAAGCTACAAGAAAATCAACACTCAAATGAGAGAAATGAGTGTATATATAATTTCTTTACTCGAATATTTCATAACTATATATAAAACTAAAACTGTTATTAAAGCCCTAAAGTTATGGAGAAATAACAAGTTATACATTACATAGTTTTAACATGATGCATCTTAGGAGACAATTCACAGTTCTCAGAGAATAAAATACTAAATGTAAGAGGTTGCAATCGCCTAGTTTCCTGGAAAGGAGTGAATGTAGATTATTTGTATTGATAGCTCCATAAATTCCCTTAATAACACAAGCTCTGTCTAGATGCGTGTACATCTGTTGAATCTGATATACTTTGTTTCCTTGTGTGTTAATTGCACCATGGATTCTATTGAAACATGTGCGTTGATTCATGTGCATTGAGTCATTGTGTGGTTTAAACTCTTTGGCTCGATCATTGCAAAGGTGTAATCTATGTTTTATCATCCATACTACAGTCTTAGCAACATTTTATTTATGACTAAATAGTTTCTACAACTCTACTCTAAATTTATAATAGAAAATAGAAAAACTTAGAAACATAATCTAATATATACCTTGTGGGACTTGTGTCTTAGGTAAACGGAAAATGAGAGATTTGTAGGATCAAAGTTGCCTTAAAGTGGATAAAAATCATCAAAAATAACAAGTGATAGGAAAAAATGGCATTAATTTGGAGTCTCATCATTCCCCCTTTCCAAAATCATTGCATGTCCTCATGCATTTTCCCATTCTTTCTTAGAAACCCATACACAATTTTTTTTGGTTGAATGCGGGTTGGCCAAACTCTGTTCCATCATAAAAATCCAAAGTTCTATCAACTTGTCGTCACTGTGAAGTTTCCCCCATATTATTCTATGGAATCTAGCTTGATATTGTGTAGTGGAACACCATATGAGTTGATAATTGAATCATAGACTAATCCATTGATTTCCATGTCTCCTCACTAATATAACATAAAAGGAAACTCATGACAAAGAAAGATGAAAATGAGGATATCCTGTTGGATTTTGGTTCCTTAAAGCATTAATAAGAGTCTGCCATATGTCATAAGAAGTTAGAAGGGATATCAAGGAACTTACTTTTATAATTTCTTGATGATCAATGATAGCTTGATGTCTATGTATTTTGATTCATGAGTAGTCTCCATGGTCTGTAATTAATGCTTGACAATATTGGAGAACAATGACAATAATTGGATATTTTTCATGAACTATAAAATCTAAATCGAACTCTTCAAGTGTATGAAACTCAGTTGCTTATTTCCATTGGATAATGCCATAAATGAAGTGTGAGGCCCTTCACCAGGGCCTCAGTTGAATCTGAAAAAAAAAATCTATAACAAAGATGAACAATTACTTGCAAATATATTTTTCATTTGTTCATTTGTCATTATTTTTTTGTTTAACATTTACCCTAAGTTCTTTTGTTGGAATTTTACTATGAAATTTGTAAAAGGGAAAATCATTTTTGCAAAATTATTGACAATTAAGCACATATGTCTTTGATTCTGTAACATTTTCATGCAATTTAAAATACTTTTTTCCAACAATTAATAACAATAAAAGTGGTTTATGGATTGATGGAGAATACCTAAAAATTCTGTTTGATTTAGTCTGTAGATTAATTGCCTTATCTACTTCCTTTCCTTATCTGTATGTTTTTCCTCCCAACCAGCTAGGAACAACCTCATTGCCTCCTTATCTCCAAGAAAACCTTGGTTTTTTTTTTGGCCCTCTGTGCATCACATCCCACCAGTATGTCCAAGAACCAAGTCAAATCACACTCTCGATCAAATATGTTATGTCCAATCTCCCACAACATTCTTCACACAATTCTTGTTTAATGGTTTTACTCCCTCCCCAAAACCATCATTATCCCTCCAACATACAACATCAATAAAATCCTCCCCCTATTCACCAACTTTTACCCCCTTTTTAAACTTTCTCTTCCACCACCTTACTCCTCCTTCCCAAGTTCCTAGGGAAGCTAACCCAATAAAATACCCCTGTCATATTTGACATGCAATCTCTTAATAGATAAGGAAATCAATTGGGTAGGTTTGAAATCAATTCACCCAAACTTAAATTAATTCAAATTAACATATAACAAATAATATATTAAATTTAAATATCTAACTAAATCAATAATTTAATAAATAACATTAACTCTACATAAATCAATTAC
>JASDQU010242709.1:241806-257194 GCA_032191745.1 Picea mariana
ATGAAACTTCAAGTGAAATTATTATATTACTTGGAATTTAAAAATCACAAAGTATTCTATATGCTATATTCGTCTACTCAATATCAATTTTCACATGCAACTCTATGTGACAAATTTCAGATCTGAAAATTGCTTCCTAGTGATATAACTATCACTCAACAAATTTACACTGAAATTATTGACTGAAAACATATGCAGTGGAAACAATAAGATCAAAGATTAATAATCAATACACAAGAGACACAATTTTAGTTCTGTAATATTGTTATCATAAAAAATCCTAAGGGAAAAACCATCTCTCCCAACCATTACAATATCACCAAAATCCGAGGACAACCTTGTCCTCCAAAGTCACAAAAATTGAGAACAACCTTTCTCTCCAATAACCATACAAATAAAAAAATCCAAACCTCAACAATATATGGAAATCTCCTCTGCTCACGAATCTGCTATAGACCACCTGTACAACTTACTGATGTCACCTGTCAGCCTGTATGGATTTGTACCTTCCCATAAAACCAGATATGTGATTTGCCTTAGTGGAACCCTGAGGACATACGTGGTTTTCTCTCTTGCAAACTGCATATACTCTATACGT
Source organism: Picea mariana (assembly GCA_032191745.1). NCBI lineage: Eukaryota > Viridiplantae > Streptophyta > Pinopsida > Pinales > Pinaceae > Picea > Picea mariana. Next base: position 242,405 of record JASDQU010242709.1, read on the forward strand.
GATTCATCCTTCTGCAACCCACATATATATGGGCTTCACCCATCTACAAACTACATATGAGTACAAAAAACTAGTATGGTAACCTCCATATACTTTTCTCTCTGCCACCTTCTTTCTCTTAGGCCAGATTCACCACCTTGCAAACTTTCCTAGCTAATATCACCAATCCTCCTTGACACAAGTGCAAACTCACTTATGCCAACTCCATTATTCCACAATGATGATGCAATGTCACAATGACATATTTCCTTTATATAAGAGTCCAATGTGTGACTTTAGGAGCCCTTCCTAAAATCAATAATTAATTATAATATTTTAATCCTCTTTGTGGGTGTGGCACTCCCCCAAAAACCCACAAATCCCATCAAATTTTCCATGAGGCCCTAGCCTAATTTATAGGCCGATTTCACTGAAACGAAATTCAAAACTGGTGCCAATGAAAATTCCCATATGCATGGCACCTTGGCCTCTAGTGAGAATACCTTTCGAAGCTACAAGAAAATCAACACTCAAATGACAGAAATGAGTGTATATATAATTTCTTTACTCGAATATCTCATAACTATATATAAAACTAAAACCGTTATTAAAGCCCTAAAGTTATGGAGAAATAACAAGTTATCCATTACATAGTTTTAACAAGATGCATCTTAGGAGAAAATTCACAGTTCTTAGAGAATAAAATACTAAATGTAAGAGGTTGCAATCGCCTAGTTTCTTGGAAAGGAGTGAATGTAGATTATTTGTATTGATAGCTCCATAAATTTGCTTAATAACACAAGCTCTGTCTAGATGCGTGTACATCCTTTGAATATGATATACTTTGTTTCCTTGTGTGTTAATTGCACCATGGATTCTATTGAAACATGTGCGTTGATTCATGTGCATTGAGTCATTGTGTGGTTTAAACTCTTTGGCTCGATCATTGCAAAGGTGTAATCTATGTTTTATCATCCATACTACAATCTTAGCAACATTTTATTTACGACTAAATAGTTTCTACAACTCTACTCTAAATTTATAATAGAAAATAGAAAAACTTAGAAACATAATCCAATATATACCTTGTGGGACTTGTGTCTTAGGTAAATGGAAAATGAGAGATTTGTAGGATCAAAGTTGCCTTAAAGTGGATAAAAATCATCAAAAATAACAAGTGATAGGAAAAAATGGCATTAATTTGGAGTCTCATCATTCCCCCTTTCCAAAATCATTGCATGTCCTCATGYAWTTTCCCATTCTTTCTTAGAAACCCATACACAATTTTTTTTTTGGTTGAATGCRGGYTGGCCAAACTCTGTTMCATCATAAAAATCCAAAGTTCTATCAACTTGTCGTCACTGTGAAGTTTCCCCCATATTATTCTATGGAATCTAGCTTGATATTGTGTAGTGGAACACCATATGAGTTGATAATTGAATCATAGAATAATTCATTGATTTCCATGTCTCCTCACTAATATAACATAAAAGGAAACTCGTGACAAAGAAAGATGAAAATGAGGATATCCTGTTGGATTTTGGTTCCTTAAAGCATTAACAAGAGTCTGCCATATGTCATAAGAAGTTAGAAGGGATATCAAGGAACTTACTTTTATAATTTCTTGATGATCAATGATAGCTTGATGTCTATGTATTCTGATTCATGAGTAGTCTCCATGGTCTCTAATTAATGTTGGACAATATTGGAGAACAATGACAATAACTGGATATTTTTCATGAACTATAAAATCTAAATCGAACTCTTCAAGTGTATGAAACTCAGTTGTTTATTTCCATTGGACAATGCCATAAATGAAGTGTGAGGCCCTTCACCAGGGCCTCAGTTGAATCTGAACAAATTTTCTATAACAAAGATGAACAATTACTTGCAAATATATTTTTCATTTGTTCATTTGTCATTATTTTTTGTTCAACATTTACCCTAAGTTCTTTTGTTGGAATTTTACTATAAAATTTGTAAAAGGGAAAATCATTTTTGCAAAATTATTGACAATTAAGCATATATATATTTGATTCTGTAACATTTGCATGCAATTTAAAATACTTTTTTCCAACAATTAATAACAATAAAAGTGGTTTATGGATTGATGGAGAATACCTAAAAATTCTGTTTGATTTAGTCTGTAGATTAATTGCCTTATCTACTTCCTTTCCTTATCTGGATGTTTTTCCTCCCAACCAGCTAGGAACAACCTCATTGGCTCCTTATCTCCAAGAAAACCTTAGTTGTGTTTTTGGCCCTCCGTGCCCAAAGCCCCATACATCACATCCCACCAGTATGTCCAAGAACCAAGTCAAATCACACTCTCGATCAAATATGTTAAGTCCAATTTCCCACACCATTCTTCACACAATGCGTGTTTAATGGTTTTACTCCCTCCCCAAAACCATCATTATCCCTCCAACATACAACATCAATAAAATCCTCCCCCTATTCACCAACTTTTACCCCCTTTTTAAGCTTTCTCTTCCACTGCCTTACTCCTCCGTCCCAAGTTCCTAGGGAAGCTAACCCAATAAGATACCCCTGCCATATTTGACATGCAATCTCTTAATAGATAAGGAAATCAATTGGGTAGGTTTGAAATCAATTCACCCAAACTTAAATTAATTCAAATTAACATATAACAAATAATATATTAAATTTAAATATCTAACTAAATCAATAATTTAATAAATAACATTAACTCTACATAAATCAATTACTTTAATTAATTAGATTAGCTCTAAATCAATCAATTAGTTTTATGATATTATTATAATCTAACTAAATTAATCAATTTAATTGTACTAATTATACTAATCAACTTAATTAAATTTGGGGCGTTAGATACACTGACCCTTCAAGAAACTTCATGTTGAAGTTATGGTAATTCACAATATAAGGAGAAGGAAAAAAATCATGACACAACTACTATGTGTGTTCCTCAATAGAAAATCATGTCTAACTTTATTCATTTCACTTATTTAATATCGTTAACTCTAATAATTTACTAAATTAATAATTATAGCAGGGTTTATACATCTATATCAGAGAAGAAAACATCCTTAATTTAATACATTCATAAATACTAGTGTACACGTGCAAGGCATGTATATGTAGCTTACACATACATATCTTGTGTGTGTACTAATGATCATATTCAACACATATAATGCAATTCTTGTATGTTTCCAATCCAATTAACAATGCAATCAACTTCATAATGAATAAATCAATCATTTACAATATTAGCATAATCCATCAATTACAATAGTTTAGAACAAACACAACATTCACCAAGATAATTGTAATTCAGTTAAGCATTTTCTATTAAAAACATAGAGTAATCAAGGAACTTCCACTATAAGATTAAAACCCCACACATACTCAACTACATCTAACACCTTACCTCCCTAACCTACTTCCATCTTCCCATTCCTATCCTTCCTCGGATGGACTACTATGGAGCGTCAACTATATTGACCTAACTCTAGATAGAACCAGTAAGTAGAAGTATCAAATACCTTGACCAATATTCCCTAATAGGAAACTGATAGTCATCATCACATGTATAGGGGAGCATGACTCAACATCGTTCTCCCATGACTCCAGGTTTCATTGGATAATCATTGGGCAATTCCTCCACCCCTCCTGATAGAACTAGGGTCAACACCCTATCATGGACCATATTGTGGTGCTGTGTTTTGGATAATTTGTCATTGAATATCCAATTTCAGGCAGTCATGCTACCTGAAAAACCCACACCTGCCCAATATCATAACAATGCATTTGAACCAATATTGAATAACATAAGGATGAATCCTATCATACTATTTCTCATTTGATGTACATGACATCAACCATTTACTATCATATGTCTTTGGCTATTAAATATCCCATTCAATGATCTCATGCATAAACATATACTATTGACATGTGATTGCATTTAAAATATATCATTAAACTTAGTATCCATGTACCAAGATCCTTCAATCAAAACTTGCATGCTAGAAGTAAATAATATAACATATGCCATTAACAACATAAAAATAATCATTCATAGCATTTACATATACTTAGTTCCACATGGCCATAATTTGAAGTGCCAATGTTAAAGAGTGTTTCACGGATAAAACCCAAATGAGAATACAATTAGGCCAAAAGTAAATTTAGTTTCCTAGGTCAAAATAGGGTGTTACATACACCCACCCTTAGGAAACTTCATCCTGAAGTTTAGGTAAAAAGTGAGGTATGTTCTCATAGTATGATCTATGCATCCTCCCAAGTAGTACATCATGTGCTATACTAGTCCCACTGGACCTTCACTTGATTCAAAATATGTTGAGGCTATTAATACATTAATTGGATACCCCTATTTATCAGACCTCCATTGTGTCCAAACTAAATTTTATTACCACTTGTGATTGAGTTAATGTTAAGACACGCTTCTATTACATGGTTATTCTTCCCAAACTCCATGTAGGATTCTGATATTTAAAGTATAGCCTACTGGGTTGACTATCGGTTAAAACCCTAGCTCTTTATTGGTTTTCTTGTTAAGTGATTTTTATATTGATGTTTATATAAATTTCATTAAGCCATGCATATAATCTCACCTATAATACCTTGATAATTAACCAATTACTACTAACTTTGATTATCATTCTAACTTGAGTGATACAACCCATATGTCATTGCTAAAGTTTTCCATGATTAGTAAGATTGACTAAGATGCTACTAAATGATTGTCATGTGATGTCGTCACTTCATAGTTTGGTCATGGTCCTTAATCTCACTTTCTTTTCAAGTCGTAAAAATTAGATCTCAATCAAGTTAAATGTTTAGTATAAGATCCTTTTCATCATAGTCGGAAAAAAATTCATGCTTTCTATCAACAATTCACTATTACAAACATGCCTACATGTACAAGCACCATGTCTACCTTGCTTTAGTGATCATCATAAATACAGAGAAAGTTTCCTGCTAGGGTCCATTCCACACTCTATCACTACTTGTTTTTAAGGCTTTCTTCCCTCACAATTTCTCTTCATACATCTGAACTTTATATCCTTTATACCTACATGCTACTAACCAATTTTGGCCTCTAGCCCTTTTTGGTTGCATCACTAGCACTCATCAAGTTTCTTCATCTTACTATGAAATAAATTTAGTAGTGGAATGAACATTCTTATCATTTATAATTCGACTTGTAAATTGGTTTCCTTTAAGTAATATGTAAATTTCCCCTTATTCAAACATCATAAATGTTGCATCGAGTATGCATTTCTTCTTGCAATTTTGATCTAACTGCAAGGTCATCTTTACACAAAGTGGTGGTAAATAGTAATTATTTTAGTCACTTGCAGTCACTGTCATTATTCCTTAGTAATAAACTCAAATTGACTTAACAAATCAATGCATAAATAAGCACAAGTTGGGTTAATATCACATCAACCATTAGCAATTCATCCAAATATCATCACAAAATTTCCATTATCGTTATGAACTCAAGTTCATTGTTCATAACATAGGCCCTTATGGTATCAATTAGGATTTCATTATATTATTACTCCATAACATCTTTTCTAGAGTTCATTAACATTCCTTATATTGTATTGTCTCATTTAGCATTCCCACTCTTCCATTTGCCATTACATTTGCTATCATTTTTAAATTTTTTATCTAAGCACATCATCATTTCTTAACTTAACAAATACTTTATATTATTTGTAAACTCATCATCTTATTTTCTCATAAGCCTTTTATTGCTTATTCTAACTACTCTATCTTACTTTTATAGAACACATTCAATTTATCACTTACGTAGCACACTTCACTATGCTTAATCAACTATTACATTTTGTTCTTCTATATACTACATCATATTGCTAGTTCATGCATTTCAAATCCACCTTGAACTCAATTCAAATTTCATATTTAACCTCCCCCCTATTACCTTTCATCCACCATTCTATCCTACTTTAAACATCATTAAATAGCCCAACCATTTGTGTTAATTCCTTCATAATTGCTTTAGTCAACCACCCTTGACCCAATGTCCTTACCCATTACAAACACAAGTACTAATTTAATTTATATTATATTCATCCACTAATTTGTGCAACTTATTCTTTAATCTTACTTATAACATATCCTTTCATTTTTTCATATACTATATATATTTACATCTGCTTATGATTTTATTGTCTTCACTTACTCAAGATTTTGTACATCTCTCTCTTATCTTTTGAATCTATTACTCTAATCACTAAATACTTTTTTTTTTGCATACTCCATTTCTTGCTAAATATTTTATCTTTCTCTTTAACACTTGTTTATTACATTATTGTTAACTTTTATTTATTGCTATTATTATACTATGCATATACTGTAATTGCCACCTTTATACTTTAGCTCTTTATACTTATTTTCTTGTTATTGATTATATGTACATGCGCTATTGTACATGTACTTGTTACTTTTCTTTAAATCTGCTTAACATCTTACGTCATCTCACTTCTCTTTTGTTATATATCATTTTTATTGTAATACTCACACTTCCTTCATATTCTACATCTGTATCATAATCTTACTCGTTATTTTACCTTCTTTCAATCCATTTAGTTATATCTCTCATTTTATACTTATATTAACACTCTTCACATCATTTAAAACTATTTTAGCACATTATCCCCTTATATCATATACTTAATTGATATAATATTTGTATATATCATATACTTATTGTTGATGTCGAGGGACTAGAGAGTCCCCAACACCAACATTTCAACCTCTTGTGGGGCTAGGCGAGAAGAGATAGGAATATCACCCTAGGCTTAAAGCCCCATACAAGAAGACACATTGAGTTCCAGGCTAAAAATCCTCTAACCTACAATCCAAGTGTGAGTCCTTTGCCTTGTATTTTACTTTTTAATAATATTTGTTTTTTATGTGATTTTATAATTTAATTACTTCTATATGGGGTTTTATACATTTGAAATAACAAAATTAAATCTACTAAAAAGAATGAAAATAATAAAAATAAATAAAAATGAAAATGCATTTGTTTTGTATTCATTTCTACAAAAGTAACTTAAAGAAAAAATTAATGAAAAGGTAAAGGGAAGTTAGTGCTAAAGGGGTTAGTTATAAGAGTAATTTATTAAACACGAATTTGATTTAATAACTACCCAAAAATTTATTATAAACATTATTTATAAATAGTGTGAAAGATTAGTATTTTAATCTTTTTTTGTTTTAGTTAAAACAAAATAAATTACAAAAGTAAACAAAATAACAAAAGCTTATACCTAAAAGAAAAACTAAAATGAGAAGAACATATATACATTATGCTACAATAACCATAGTGCATCATTTTATTTTGATTTTTTGATTTAAAGTATTGAATTAATATAAATGGACAAAGCTAAATGACAGAAAACAAATCAAAAGCAAATTTAAAGAATAAGGATTTTGATCTCAAGTTAAATTTTTTCGTCATGCAATTCATGGAGTTTCAGAATTACAATTTCCTACGAAGACTTGGGCCTGGTAGATGGTCTTTAGCCATTCTAGAACAAGGTTACAATAGAAAGACCAAGAGCGTAAATAAATAAGAGAGCTTAGCCAAAACATGATGGAGTGATGGTGGTGATAACACAAGGCAAGGATCTGCACATCATAAACTGATCAACGCTGAAATAAAATCAGGCTTGAATACAACAAACTAAGAAGAGAGCATTTCACCTTATATAAAACCAGCAAAGCTCTTCCTCGCTTTGTCCATTCGCTGCTTCGCAAGACCTCCTGTTGTTGACAATCCCATCAATCCCTATTGAAAGAGAGGATGACTGATAAAATTTAAAAGAAAAACCTCACTGCTCCAAGCATACCTCTATCAGAGTTTTCTCTCTAAAAAAAAATTCCCCCAAAGTTTTTCTCTCTCAAAATTTTTCTCCCTTAGTCTATTGGGCACTGCTTCTTTTATCACATTTGCTAGGCAGTTCGAGTGGTTATTGTAATATCCCCCGGTAGAGCCCCAATTTTAAACATGATTTTTAGGCTGGTGAACCGAGTTATAATAAGCTAGGAGGCTTATGTGATGATTAGGCCAGGAGCCTAGGATGATAAGGCCAAGAGCCTAGGATGATAAGGCCAGGAGCCTATTTTGTATATGTAATTATGCAAAATCATTAATAAAAATATAAACATCGCTGTGTGTAGACCGAACATGAAGAAAGAGTGATGGGGGACTACGCTCCACTAGGTAGGGCAAGGGAGGGGGATAAGTGTCTAGGCCTAGGGGCTAAGCTAGGGGGATTACCTCTAAAAGGATAATATTTTATTGTTATTTCCTTTAGACTAAGGTGGGCATGATCAGGATTATCCTAAGTTCCAAGAAAGGGGACATAGGTTAAATGGAGTGCATGCAGCTCCAGGAAGACAAGTGTCGACCTAAGCGCATGCAGTTAAAGCTGAAGCGTCAGCTCGTGTTGGGGGGTCTGAAGCGTCAGCTCGTAGTGAAGGTTGGAGCTGTCACCGATCAGAGTAGGGCAGAAAATCTGCATGACTGGTTTTCCCCGGCGTGTTGGTGGACGAGGACGTTACAAATTGGTATCAGAGCTTTAAATTCTAAGTTAAGGTTGTGTTGGTAGCATTGCCCGACCTGGTGGAGGGCTGGCGATGTTACAATATGGTATCAGAGCTTTAAAGGCTAAGTTAAGGTTGTGTTGGTAGCGTTTCCAAACCTGGTGGGTATCAGAGCATGGTTTCAACACTGAGCCTGGATGGGCCATGTTAGTGGAAATTGAAGCAAGAGTTTCGGAAGGAGTTGTTGTCAAAATGGAAAAAACTCAAGTTCTGACCCATGGTTTCAACACTGAGCCTGGATGGGCTGGATAAGTGGTCATTAGACTCAAGGTTTCAAGAGGAAATTGTGTTAAGAGGTGTTGTCGCAAGAGTCGGTTCTAGGCTGTAATAGAGAAAAGCCTTAGCACATTTAAATGAAATAATAAGTTATCACTAGGAACTTGAATTGGGTTTCATGCAAGTAAATTCCGAGATAACCACGAACCACTTTTGATTAGAAGTTGCCCCTTCCAACCCGAGAGGGATCTCTCGAATATATGTCATGATAGGGTATCCAATAAGCTTAACAACGGGCAGATCTGTGGGTAACAAAAATTTTTGAGGTTTTTAGGGTTGATGGGCTAGACCAGAAGGTAGTCCATTGGGCATGGACTCAAATGATCAAGCAAATAATAAGTGTGTTTCAGAAATGGAAATCCATGGAGAAGAGGCGAGATAGAAGCTGATTACAAAGAGAAGGATTTATAAAAGTATGGCAGCAGAATAAAGAGAAAACATATCAATACACAAGGAGCACTTAGCGATGAGTGAATTCCAAGAATAAATCATTGGAAAGAGATGGTTGGGACAGAGCATCTAGCAAAGGATGAATTTTGAACCTTGATCTCTGCAAGAAACAAACTATAACCAGTCTGCAACAACGCATCTAACAGAGGATGAATTCTATTACAAAACAGTTACAAATCGAGAAGAAAAGATAGATGGAGTGATATTTAAAATAAGAAAATGGACAAACTCTGCAAGCAACATCACAAGAATCTTTGATATAGATAAAACATGCTTCTGCAATCTTTTATTAAACTGAAAAATGAAAGCTACAACCCAGGATTACTACTCTTGTATATTTCCCCCTCTTCATTTTACAAATATGTCTCATATATGTATTGAGGTCAAAATCCTCTCTAATCTAAAATATAACAACAGTTACAACCAATTCTTGAAACTTTCTGCCATAGAAAATGGGCCAAACTGTTGAAAATTGGGGTTGTGGTTATGGCTCTGTATCTCTCGAATCGTGATAGTTGTGTATCAACTGAAAGAGTATTTTTTGCATCTGTTTATTTTGAGAAAAAACCTCTCTCATTTTTCTGAGATCCGTTTTCATTTGCCCCAAATCTGTATTTAACAAACATGTGTCAAAACAGGAAAATATGAAATCAGAAAATTAGGGCTCGGAGATGGATTTCATTCTCCCAATCTGTGACACCTATAGGAAAATTGAAAGATTTTAATGATCTCTGATGTTTTAGGAACAAAATCCTCCAACCGTTTCTCAAAATGATACTCTAGTTGCTCAGAATCATCATTTGAAAATGATGGCTCAACATAGTAAAAAACACCACATTTCTGAAAAAGAACCTCATATTTCGGGGGACTTTTGACTGCCTTCCCAAGATCCAAATGAAATTTTGAAGACACTATTGGAAATATTAGGATTTGTATATTTATATAGACTATTCAAACGCGGAAAACGACCTCTCCACCGCTGAGAAAATTGTGTTTTTCTAAAGTTGTTTTGCATATGACTGGAGTCTCGATTTTGGGTTTTCGGGTTTCGGGGTTTTGGGTATCATGTATTCAAGAGTTATGACATGCAAGGAATCCCAAATCACGATGGGATTAATTAGACAATAATCATTTGTCTCAATCTCTTAATTAATCACAATTAGCAATTAATGTTTAACCTTTCGTAGATTTAAGTGTCGGGACTTCGATAATGCTTGACGCGAGAAATCCCGAATCGAGAAATTGCGATGAGATTTATTAACGTTAATATTTCTTAATCTTTAATTAATCCTTTAATACTTTATTGAATTCGGGGATCGGGACTGTAGTTATTAAAATATCTACGTCAGCCAAACCCCTGACAACCAAAAATCCTAGACTCGTGAGCTTTTTCTCCATGTGGCTTAATGCTCGATGTATGTGGTCATTCCACTCCCAATGCTTCCATTCATTCTCCTTGTGACTCAATGCTCGAACATATGGTGCATTTCTTTGATTCTCACGTGAACCATGTCTTTGGATTTTTCGTGAGTTGGATTGTGACTATTATACTGTTGTGGCATTTGGGGCTGATTTCAACGTTATTTGACTGAATATGACAGGTAGAGAACATTCAGTGATGCGCGTGATAGACAAATGGTCGTTTTCTCACATCTACACTTTCGGTAGTTAAACACTATAAATTTTTTCTCTCCTANTGCTTTCTTGCAAAGCGCCAAGAACAGTAGACCACATTCCTTCATCCATTGGGCGACCTGAGATCATCCTTATCAAACGCTGAACCCTGTCACTTTGCTTGCACCTTTCCGAAACAAAAATCGCTTATGCATTCATTGGGCTATGGAGTCGTAATGCTTTAAAACAAAACCATACTGGATTCCAAACTAAACCAAAAACATACTGAAAACCGTTGTTTTACTCTAGTGCTCAAAGTCAAGCTTATTTATATGCATCACCTACTCTAACCGATATCACTGCTTTGTTCAAGTATAAGAAAACTTCCAAATCAACCAAGCGAGTATCCGACTAACAAACTTAATTATACTTCCATATTTGAGCAAAAGGATGACAGGAGCAGTTGAAAATTTCAAAACATGCCCTGGGAGCAGGTACTTACAGTTTTGAAATTCAGACTTCAAGAAGTCGGAAATAAAAAATCCAGTCCCCCATTTTGACTCCATATAAACTGCTACTGGATCATAAAAGTCACATAGAAATACCTCATTTTGTTGTTGTTCCAACTGACTGAAATGTTGTTGCTTGTTGCCTTTACTGATCTGAATGTTAAATGTGGACTGCTCAATATTTGCTAGGGAAACATGCATGATCAACTGCTGATATGAACCTGTCTACTCTCTTTCATCATATCCCTGTAATCTGAATTCATCACTATGATATGTTGGCCTATTACAAATGACAATTTTTAAGAGAGAAGAAGAGATATGTTCTTCATTTCCTACACTACTGTCTTGATAATGATCAAATAAAAACCGAGTCTAAAAATATGCATCATGAAAAAATTTCTGATCACCCTCTCCAACAATGATATCTTTAGAGGATGTATCAAAGTTAAAAGGATCTTAATTGGACTCTTGAACAACAGATTCATATCTATTTTCAACCATAGCATTCATACTTTTATGATCATCTCTTAGTTGATAAATAGGATTTGATGAAATTTCATTAGACAACAAATCTTTAAAATCCTCTTCATCATCACTATATTTATCGAATACTGGAAAATCAGAATAAAATCTTGAAGATTTCTGCATTGAAAAATCAGCAATCTGATCTTGAAACAGATTTCGAAAAATATCACTGTCTACTTCATCATCAACAGCCTTTACATCAAAATCTAAATCATTCTCGAACACCAAACATTCTTAAGGATGGTTAAACATGAAAACCAACTCTTTTTCATGAAACAAAACATAGTCTACAAGATCTTCAAGACTATGTGGATGTTGCAGATCTGTGTAAGCAGGGGTTGCAACATGGCTGTTTAGGAGCAGATCTATCTCTTTTGCAGGTTGACCATGATGTTGAATATCTTATTCTTGAATGTGATCACAAGAGCTATCATATCCTACTTTTTTATCAACCAACTCTTCTTCATATTGATTATCTTCATCGACTTGAGAAATTTTTTATATTCCTTCCTCCTCTTCAAGAAGATGTGTTTGATTTGTTTGTCTTATGAATTTTATATTACATCAATCTTCAAAAAGTATTTCAGCTGAATAGATTCTTTTACAATGTTGATGAAAAATTATGTGAAAATATTTCAATGAAGGAATATTGGAATGAGGTAAAGATTTATACTAGAGTCTAGCATCTCTTTCCAACAAAAACATAAACAGTTTCATGAGGACATCTTCATGATGTATATTTAATTCATCCATGAGCTTGTGTAATTCAAACAAGTCTCGAGCGGCATTGTTGTCCGCATATTCTCCAAATTTAGGAAGGAAATATTCCCAAACTTTAATGTCTAGAATAGTGTTTGGAAAACCATAAACATTTGTAAAGTCCAGAGGAGAAAACCTTGCAACAATCCGAGCAACGAATGAAACCGACATTTTGAGACCAGTAGAGTCACCAGTGAATCATGTAGAGTCTTCGAACCAAGGAGTCGTCAGGTGAATGATCACAACCAATGGAATGCCTATCCCTTGTTCACCATCGAGGAATAGATCTAAACTTTTTATCGTATCCCAGGCAAGATAGCTTCGTTCCTCCATCCCCAACAACGACGCCAGAAAATGTTGTCGCAAGAGTTGGTTCTAGGCTATAATAGAGACAAGCCTTAGCACATTTAAATGAAATAATAAGTTATCACTAGGAACTTGAGTTGGGTTTCATGCAAGTAAATTCTGAGATAACCACGAACCACTTTCGATTAGAAGCTGTCCCTTCCAACTCGAGAGGGATCTCTCGAATATATGTCACGATAGGGTATCCAATAAGCTTAACATCAGGCAGATCTATGGGTAACAAAACGTTTTGAGGTTTTTAGGGTTGATGGGTTGGACCGGGAGATAGTCCATTGGGCATGGAGTCAAATGATCAAGTAAATAATAAGAGTGTTTCGGAAATGGAAATCCATGGAGCAGCGGCAAGATAGAAGATGATTACAAAGAGAAGGATTTATAAAAGTATGGCAATAGAATAAAGAGAAAACATATCAATACACAAGGAGAACTTAGCGATGAGTGAATTCCAAGAATAAATTAGTGGAAAGAGATGGTTGGGACATATCATCTAGCAAAGGATGAATTTTGAACCTTGATCTCTGCAAGAAAAAACCTATAACTAGTCTGCAACAGAGCATCTAACAGAGGATGAATTCTATTAAAAAATAGTTACAAATCGAGAAGAAAAGATAGATGGAGTGATATTGAAACTAAGAAAATGGACAAACTCTGCAAGCAACATCACAAGAATCTCTGATATGGATAAAACATGCTTCTGCAATATTTTATTAAACTGAAAATGAAAGCTACAGCCCAGGATTACCACTCATGTGTCTTTCCCCCTCTTCATTTTACAAATATGCCTCATATATGTATTGAGGTTGAAATCCTCTCTTATCTAAAAGATAACAACAGTTACAACCAATTCTTGAAACTTTCTGCCATAGAAAATGGGCCAAACTACTAAAAAGTGGGGTTGTGGTTATGGCTCTGTATCTCTCGAATCAAGATATATTTGTATCAACTGAAAGAGTATTTTTTTAATCTTTTTATTCTGAGAAAAAACCTCTCTCAGTTTTCTGAGATCCGTTTTCATTTGCCCCAAATCTGCATTTAACAAACATCTGTCAAAACAGGAAAATATGAAATCCAAAAATTAGGGCTCAGACATGGATTTGATTCTCCAAATATGTGACACCTATAGGAAAAATGAGAGAGGCTAATGATATCTGATGTGTTAGGAACAAAATCCTCCAACCGTTTCTCAAAATGATACTCCAGTTGCTCAGAATCATCATTTTAAAATGATGACTCAACACAGTAAAAAATGCCACATTTCTAAAAACGAATCTCATATTTAGGGGGACTTTTGACTGCCTTCCCAAGATACAAATGAAATTATGAAGACACTACTGGAAATATTAGGATTTTTAGATGTCTATCGACTATTCAAATGCGGAAAACGGCCTCTCCACGGCTGAGAAAATTGTGTTTTTCTAAAGTAGTTTTGCATATGACTGGAGTCCCGATTTCAGGTTTTCAGGTTTCGGGGTTTTGGGTATCAAGTCTTCAAGAGTTATGACATGAAAGAAATCTCGAATAATTATGGGATTAATTAGACAATAATCATTTGTCTCAATCTCTTAATTAATCACGATTAGCAATTAATCTTTAACCTTTCGTAGATTTTAGTGTCAGGACTTCGATAATGCTTGACGCGAGAAATCCTGAATCACGA
>JASDQU010242710.1:17406-73360 GCA_032191745.1 Picea mariana
CATCAATAAAATGCCACATAAAGTCATCATAAAATGAAATTAAAAGTTACATTTTTTGTGGGAGGTTGTCCTCCTTTTTTCCACTGTCTTGAGATGAAGTCGCCCTGTTTGTTTGTAAATCTGACTTGGGATATTTTTTGTCCTCGTTTGATGATGCTTCAGGGTGAATATAACCAAAGGTGATATTTTTAGGTTCATTCTTTTGGGGAATATAATGTGAGGTTATGGAATGATAAGATTCCTTTGAAGAATCAGAACTAGGTGACATGGCAAGTTGCTTCCCTTTTCTAGGTTCAGTATCATGAGCTAAAGATTTATTTCTATTGGGATACTAAGCTGACATTGTATATGAAGAAATAGAGGAAACAGGTTGAAGTGGATACTTAAGATGAGGTGGAGGTAGTGGTAAAGACACAATAGGCCATCCATGGTGATGGGGTTGGGGATCATGAAAAATTTCATTCCATCCATCATTGACTGGAATTTTAGGTTGTACAGACACATGTGGTTCTACATGTATGTCGGTGATGTTGGGATGAGGGTGAAAAGGTGGTTTGATAGGTGGTGGAGGAGGGTTAAAATATCCTTGGCATGCAAGGTTGATAAGACCAGCTTGGAGGAGTTTATTAAATTTCTCATAATCAACATCAAAGTAAACAAAGAATCTGAGTTTCTTGTTTCTACCCCTAGGACAACCAACCAGTTGTTTCCCTCTATTCCAATTTCCTCTATTTCCCCTGTTATCTTTGTTTGATCTGTTGTTTCCCCGGTTGAAAAATCTCATATATTAAACATCAAGACTAGATCAAAGTATGAATACAACAAGAAGTAAAACATGAAATACAATTTTTCATTTAATATAATTTTAGAAGTGGCTCTGACTTGATCAAAAATCAAGCATGCAATCAATCATAGATAAATGGAATAAAACTTTCGCTCTATTTTGAAACAATTCTCGGATCTTATATCTCATATAGACGATATTATTTCACAACATGGGATTTATAGTGAAATCGGGAAGATAAGGGATTTTGTAATGAGAAGAAATTGAAAATAAATGGTAAGGAAAAGTGGTTCATGTTCAGAATTAAAACATATTAGTCGTCAACGTTCAACCAATATTACAGTTTATATCCAATGCCTGTCAATAACTTTATCGCACATGTTGTATTAAGTATCCATCATCCTTGCTTCAAAATAAAACATTGCATTTGTTTATGTATCAGAGGGAATAAATGTGATTTAAAAGGAAACATGGCATTGGAAATTTAGGAGTAACTTATGTAAAGTGAAAATATGAAAGGGGTTGGATATGAAACAATAGTAATATATCATTTCTAAAACTTATGGTTTTCTTCTTTCAATATCCATTATCTTTTATCACCTTAGACCTGTCCTTAAATGTTGAATATATATTTTTGTAACAAAGTTCATGGTTCCACATTAAACTTATGAACATTTGGTAATGTTTCTTTATCCTTCAATTCTGATCTTAACCATATGCCCTCATCAAATTGTTCATATCAAATTGTAAGAAACCTTCTTTTCCATAGGAAATTATTTTTCATTTCATACAACAGGGGGGAAGAAAGATGAAGTTAAAATGATATATGTTTTTGGGAATTTAGGAAAGATGTATGTAAAAATAAATCATGAGATATTTAGTCCTGCATATAAAATAAAAACAATATATTCTAATTCCTTCATGACTCAACCATATTTCTATTCCAATCCATATACGCATGCCCATAAATCAAATATGTAAATTGTATTTAATACCTATTCCAAATAAACTTCGAATAAGACAGGTGCAAAATTCGCCCATTATGGATTTTATCAATCATCATATAAGCTAACAGAAAAAACTTTAAAATGAATCTAATATGAATTTATGAACAATTGGTTCTAATATTTGAAACCAATTAAAAACCAATGTATATAATGACAAGGTCATTTCCATGTTAGGTTTTAAACTTCAACAATTTTATGAACACAATATTTATTTCAACCATATTTCCCAATCAAACATAACCTGTGCTTTAAACCAAATGCAAATGCTTTATGAGTTTTGTGCAAATATTTCGAATTTGGTTCATAATTACTTCTAAATGAATGACCCAAAACGTCCATCATAATTACTAATATTTGAAGTTGGGCAACAACATCATCCATATAACCCTGGCAACATGTAATCATAGACAATCATAAAGCCATGATCTCGAGTCTCTAGGACATGTCATAACAATATCAATGTTGGCCATAATAAGGATTCAACTTCATACTCAACATTTTCTGTACAAGAGTGGCAAGAGATTGGGCCGAACAAGTCAATATTATATATTAAAAAAACTTCATGAATCTTGGGTTTCGTTTTGGAAATTTCCTCATAACAGCATGTACATGACTTTTAGATATAGGGTTAGGTCATAGAATGAATAAAACCATCCAGTATTCACATGTTTATTTGGGAACCAAAGATAGGGTTTATCCAAACAAAAAATAATTCCCAAATTTTCTGGTAATGCCACTTTTCCAGTCATGGAGGATCGAGCGATGGGTACAACATGGTAACTAGTATTTGAAGGATATGGATTCAAAACCCATAAAAGGAAATCCAATAAACAAGACAACCCTCAAATATTTATCCCATTTTCACTTAGACTACAAATATAATAAATGTGAATTTATGTTCAAGAATGCAACAATACTGTATGAGAACCAAACTGGATTTAAATACACAGAGGTCACAGAGTTTAAGCCGAGGATATTGAATTTAAAAAAAAGGGTCTATACTAGAAAAATTTTAATCGGCAGAGGGGCATGAAATAAAGATAATTTCTTTATAAATATCCCAAACCAAAGACAAGAGAAAGCACGCTCAGATTAAACAATCAATGCAAAAGAATATGCATATGATGGATACGAGCTAGAATACCCATACGTTTTCTTAGCACTTCAAATACCTCCGAAAAACTAGTTAACGGTTACCATAACCACCATGGACGAGCTCTTGGAAAAGGAAAGTCACTCTAGTAGCTTCTAATAATTCAAACGAAATGAAATGTCAAATCCCAGTGAAAAGGTGGTATACCTTTATGAGTGAATGCCCGCGTCCTATGCATTGAATGCATGGAAGGATCACATTCCGCGTCCTATGCATTGAATGCATGGAAGGATCACATTATTCAAAATTAACATCATAATAATTCCTTAATCCACCTAAGACTCCGACTTCCACCATCGACAAATCACAGACCAGGAAGGTTTCCAAATACACAAGAAGTCACATGCCATATAACCATGTTGTTGCCATATTAGTTGTTAAATTAAATGACGGCCCAAAGCCTCACATTGGACTTTATTATTCCATCTTTCATTTAAACCACATTCAAAACAAATCAACAATACAAATGACACATATGTTTGACCCCGTGTGTCAAAGTATAGCTTACGATGGCCAAAAATATGAAAGTTATGTTCATATGTTATACCATATGCAATATGCGTAATGAACTTTCAAACCTTGTATTACAACATGCCTTGTATTATACCTTGTATTATACCATTTTTTTATTAATTCTAAGGCCAACATAAAGGGAAAGAGAGAGAAGAAAGAGTGAGATGGTCTTGAAGGCTGACAAGGCAGGGCCAAGAAGACCAAGAGCCTGACATGGCATCATCTTGGGGTGCCAGGTGGACCCATAATACCATATTAGTTTCCAAGTTAGCAGAAATTGGTCAAATTTCTTAAAAAATTATATTGTTTTTGTAGGTCATAAATTTAAAATTATATTGTTTTTGTAGGTCATAAATTTGCAGGGCATTTTTTTGGGCCTAAACAGTGATTTTAAGACATCTAATTTTTGAAACTATAAATGTTATAGGCACCACATAGAGTCTTTGAAGATTAAATAAATGATATCAAGGAGAGATTTCCAACGATGTATTATGTTTGAAAAACATAACTCGTATGAGAAAATTACAGTGGAAAAAAATAAGTGTATATTTTCAATACCAGTTGAATTCCAGAGGGCATAACTCCCTACTCAAAAGTCATTTTTCGGCACATGAGAAGTATATGGAAAGATAATGAACCATAGAATACAACCATGGAGTTAGATTTGGAATACGGGTACCTAAAAGTGTACAGGAGGAGGTAGAAGACACCCATAGCATTTTGTACCAAAAATGAGTAAATGGTTAATGTTGAGATGACTATAACTTGCTTCTCAAAACTCAGAATTGAGCAAGGAGATAGTATCATAGTTATTGGAAAGGTATTGGATAGAGGAATCCAGATATTCACCCAGAAATGTGAATTTAACCATTGTTGGAACACATGTATATTTCTAAACTTTAGACTTTAAATAGATTTCATTCCCAGTTAAAATAAGAATAAAGCATGCTTGATTCTCACCATTGATGAAGTTTTCTATTTTGATCGAATGATCTTTTTCCTGAGTTTTTGGAGCCACCTGATTATTAAAAGGTCAAACCCTTAAGGACTACTTCAGAGTTTCGGGCTTCGGAGATTCGCGGTTGAAGCGTTTCAACATGTCTCACCTTCAAAATCTCGATAGGCGAAAACTGTTTGACAGATCCTAGTCACCATATACACGTATGCCTTCCTAATCTTTAACATGTCACTACAGGAAGTGGCCCTTTGGGAAAATAACAGAGAGATAACTTGCAAATCTATGAAGTAACAAATCCGGAAATATTAAACCTTGATTAAATAAGTTAATATCGAT
The DNA here is from genome assembly GCA_032191745.1 of Picea mariana. Taxonomy (NCBI): domain Eukaryota; kingdom Viridiplantae; phylum Streptophyta; class Pinopsida; order Pinales; family Pinaceae; genus Picea; species Picea mariana. Next base: position 22,158 of record JASDQU010242710.1, read on the forward strand.
TAAAAGTTAAATTAATAACTTCGAACAATCAGAGTTTGAATATTCGCCATCCATTGCATTCTGAATCCTCGAAGTCTGAACTTCTGAAATACCTTAAACACTAATCAAGGTTAATTAAAAGTCGAAGAACAATTATTCAATGATTAATCACTTCTCGATTTTGGATTTCGGGGATCTTGTCTCGAGATACTATCAAAATCCTGAAGTCCGAAATCTCAAAAGCACTTAGCAATAAACACAATTATTTAATGGGTTAAACATGATTAAAGTTAATTAATCACTTCCCGATTTCAGGTTTTGGAAATCCTATCTCGATATTATCTAATATCCCAAAGTACAAAACCCCGATATTAATAGTATTAATTGCAGCTCCACAACATGATTCCAAATAGGATCACAGATCACCGGCTAGATCTTTTTCATTAAGGTAAATGAATGCAGCGTCTGAAAAGGTATTCGTAAATAAATACACTTAAGGTCAATAAGGATATTGATTTTTGAATTCTATTTGCATCCTCGCAGAACATCAAGTTTCAACAAGCTAAGAAGTTTACGCGTTTCCTTGTAACAGGTAAAACAATTATGAAATTGATAATATCATGGCGCTGTGAAAAATGAATAAAATGACTGGTGAGAGCGTGAGCCCAAACACAGATGTCCTCTTAGATACTTCACCAAGATCTATAGACACTGTAAAAACCTGGACACAGGTGTTTGATATTCTGCAATATCAGTTGACAAGCTGCCCAGATGATTTGGGTGACGAGGTGACCGAAACCCAGGCGACGAAGCTCAAGTATATAGGTCAATCAGAGTTGCACAAAATAGCCGCGGGACCAAGGCTCCTGCCATATAACGACATGATAGGCTTGGCGCTGGAGAACATTGACGTCTCGACCAGGAGCGTCTACAATTCACAGAAAATGGTTGTTGGGTCTTTCCAACTGGAGCATTTACAGGTAATGTACAAATTGTCCCTAGTTTGCAAATACAGTTACAATGCTTCTTTCCTAATGGATTTCAACAAAAAAGAGTGCACGAAATATGGAAAGAACTACCCCAAATTATTCAAAGACTGGTGGGCATGCCTTGAGAAATTTAGAGCAGACACCCATGGCATATATTCCACTGCATCCTTAGAGGTACATATGATCTATGTAGCCATGATGTTATGTAGAATTTTCGAGAAGGAAAACTCTGCTCATTTCTTGTTACCATGGGTACCAATCATGCATGAAGTAGCAAAGGGATATTCCTTCGATTGGTCCAAGATATTATCGGACAATTTGGCCAAGGAAATCGCAGAGTATCAGTCATTGAAGGCCAAAGGGAAACCAATCCCTTTCTACATGTCGACATACATTACGAATGCCATTTTCTCTATGATGTTGTTTCCTTTGATGAGTTAGAGATGGACTTCGACCAGCGCTCAACCCATACATATATATCACTCTAAGCTGTCGGAGGATAAGGCAAAAGATTTCTTCTATAAAATCTGTAACTATGTGGTGGTGCCAATGCATGTCACCCTTTATGGTTTCCCGCCCCCCAGGATTTCAGATAGGATCACGACCAACCTAGGGAAAATAGCAGATTGGTATATTGAAGAGCATTTTTACTACATTAGGGTTTTTGGGTGTTCATTTCCTCCACATGCTTTACCAAAGTTTCTACCAGATCGACTGGTATGCTGAGAGGTGGAACATCAAACTATGACATGGGGAATCAGTAAAGAATTAAAGGCAGCGCAGAAAAAAGTATGGTTGAGCTTCCCTTTACAGGTTGGTATGTTCTCATTGTTAGATTTCAGCCACTCGAAAGTGGGGGCCGCAGCCCTAGAAGACATTAAGCTGGTTAATATTGAGTTCAAGAAGCATGATCCCCAGATGATTGTGGAAAATTACCTGGCTCTATACAATCTAAAGAAATATGAGCATGAAGTTTCCCCACGGGATGAAATATTCCAGGGAGAAAGGTCGTACCAGGAAGTGTTGAGCAGAGTCCAAACTCTAACTCCAGATCAATTAGCCAAGTTCTACCATTTCCAAAGACACAAAAGAAATAATTTCCCTAAGGTCTTACAGGGAGAAACCCAGACAACTTCATCTACACAGGAAGTTGCAACTCAGAGTTTAGAAACATGGATTTCCAATGAGCAAGATGCCCAAGGAAATCTGAAGAAAGATGAATTTTTAACACAGAAGAGTGATACTGGATTGCCAAATCCACCTGGTGATCAAGCCAAAGCTCAATTTGAAGTTTTGATGAAAGAGGGACAGGATACACCACCGTCCACACCAAACAAATCAGCTACCAACACTATAGGGTAACAACAGTCCACCAAAATAGGTAACCCTATTATGTCTTTGACCCCTTTATAGTCTAGTCAGGGAAACCCAAATGCTGAAGTCGTATTTATAGAAGACCTCACTCCAATTTCAGCTGAAGAAATGCCCCCTTCCGACTTCTTTTTCAGCAAGAAGAGGAGGGCTATAGTTAAAAGAGAAATGCACCAAAAGGACGATGCAATAGTAAAAATGTAGAAGGTGTTGCAAGATGGACAAGGCAAGGATGATACAAATTTTGGTAGAGAAATGGCAGGCTCATTGGGTGCCTTTGCCACGGAAAACCAATATTCAATAGAAAATCTAGCAGAACAACTAAAACAAAAAAATCAGTTGGTAAGGCAGTTGCCAAGCCAGATGAAGGCCACAGAACAAGAGGTAAGATATGATATGAATAAGGGTTTTAAACAAATCAGAGCCAGTGATAGACAACATATTCAACAACTCAAAACTAGCCTTGATGAAATGCATAAAACTTCACAAACCAATAAAGAAAAGGCCATTCAACAAGAGAAATTGATCAAACAACTACAGGCCAAAATAGATCTAGCGGAAGTTACAATAGTGGAAGTGGCAGCTTTTCAAGCTCAGGCATTGGAGGTGCACGAAAAGCTGGAATTATCCCAGCAAGATCTTTTCACCAAAGTGGAAGCTGTTCAAAGTTATTATCGAGTGGCAGACCTATCTCTAAACAACATTTACATTCAAGAGAGAGAATCCACTGCAGATCGGGCTATGTTCTAGGAGGCCATTTTAATAGTATCAAAATATCAAGGAGAAGAGGTCCCTCGATTGTCTCGTTTCGAGCAAACCCGAGGCGACATAATCCTGAAGGCCTGGGAGACAAATATGGAAGAAAGCAAAATATTAGCTAGGGAAGTAAATAAATCTTGTGAAGAAGCATTGTCTTCACTGGATAAAGGGTTACTAGACGTTGAAAGAGATAGTATCTTTGAGGCCCTGGGGAAGATTGAGATAGCGAAAAATGAACATAATTCTAAGAACAGTAAAGAAGAAGCCTGAATGACCCTCCAGCAATTGAAACAAATTGACCTTATACAGATTAATAAATGTATAGTTAATCCTAGTATACAATTACAAGCTACATCTTTGGAAGCGAATAAAATATAGGATTGGTTTCCCCATATAGAAAAGAAACTATACATCTTTGAGGAAAATGACACAACAGAACCTCCCAGTTTAGTGGTACAGATAGTAAGTAGATGTGTCCAATATGTTGAACATGGGAAAGCCAACAAATCTAGAAATAAATGAGACAACATGTACAGGCCAGTTATGTAGGTCATGATTAGATACCAATTGTTTCCGAGCTGGAGGATAAGAAGAGGAAACGTCTCTACCAACAGGCGAAGAGACAAAGGAGATGTTGATGAAACTCTTCAAGTTTTACATATTGTAATGTTTATCATTTTCTGAATTATGAGAATTCCAACCATTTTGGTTTGAGATCATTTTTGTATAAATACACATTTTCAAGGCTTAACACAGACTGCTTCTTGCCAGATTGTAATTAACAAAACGCATCCTTTTGTGAGTATTAATACAAGTGCAGACAGGGATTCCAACTTTTATGCAGTTTGAGTTATGTGCTCCTCTTGTATTTCATATATCTAGTTTTCTTTATGTTACTCCTTGATAAGTAAGTGGTTGCAATTTAGTACTACTTCTACTGTAATCACATTTTATCGGTTATTTGAAAAGCAAGCATTTTTTCCTCTGTATTCACTATCAGTAAATACAAGACCTACAAGCTACTTGGATCAATGCATCTTATATCCTTTCAAGGGTGCATTCTTTATTTTCTTCTACTGTGAACAAGGTAAGATTCATCTTTCATTGATGTCTCATTTTGTTTAACAGTCTTGTAAATTTCTCCCACGACACTTGATTTTATTAATCGAATCTGATGATGAAACACGACCTCTGTCTTGTAATGTTATTAATTTCATTTGAGGATTAATTATTATATAAGTAACGGAAGAAAAAACACCTTTAAAAATATTTCTTTATAATCTTGATGCCTGGCATTATCCTTTGAGCCTTAAGTTTAATCTCTGGAACAACATCTTTTTGGTGCCGTTGCCGGGGACGGAGAAACGAAGTTATTTTTCCCTTGGAGAACAACATAGTAAGTTTCTCTCTTTGATAGTGAAAAAATATTTAATACAATCACAACGCTAATTTTTATATTTCACTTGGTGACTCCACCACAGATAAATTGGCATTCGGTCAAAAGAATAGCAGAAAGAACCCAGACGATAAGCAAACTATGCCTGTATCTGATCCTGAAAAACTATTAAAACCAAGGGGATACCTCAAGCAAACTGCTGCATCCACAAGTAAGGTTTACCAACCCAAGTATACACAATATAATGCTAAGGTTCCACTTGAACAATTAACTCTGCAAGAATGTTCCACACAAATCCATTCTGTAGATACATCGACTGATAAACTTGAAGCTGAAATCATAAACCCCGAGTTGGTTTTACCCGAGATAAAAGCCGAGACCGATTCGACTGACCCATTTACTAGTAAAGGTAAATGACCCCTCTCGATACCTTCTTTTATTGATATTCCACCAGTCCCCAAAGTAAAGGTTCCAATTTCCCGAAGCTCTGAAGAATATATCTTATACCCTAATTCAACTCTTGTTGGTTCTCTTGTTTATATATCATGTAAGTCTGAAGAACGCAATCCTCATTTCCCTTTTCCCCCTTTTTCAGATTTTTTGTCTTCTGACGGTCAATTTCCATAACCTCCTTCACATCATCCCAAAGTAGCCGAAAGGTCACTACAAGTTTTTGAAAATCCGCTATATATTTCTCGAATTTCATCCCCTAAACTTTCAATGGCTGTTGTCGGAGGAGGTGGTCCTGGAGGTCATGCTGGAGGTGGAGGAGGAGGTGGTGGAGGTGGAGGAGGAGGTGGTCAAGGACAACCTCCACCCCTGAGAATTTTTGCCAAAGTAGCTACTAGGTATGCTCCTTTGGTCCTCCCTGTTCCCCTTCACGATTTACCTGAAAATTATATGAAGAATCTACCAGAATTCATGGGAGAAGGAGACTTAACTTCCACAGAGCACATAAATTTTTTTGACCAATTCGTTGATATCCTTGGCCTTGAGCATGAGGATATTTACTCAAGGCTCTTAGTTCAAAATTTTGAAGGACAGGTGAGAACCTGGTTCCGAGGACTCTAGGTTGGATCCATAAGATCATACAATGAGCTAGAAAATGCCTTTCTGAGACAGTGGGGGAAGAAGAAGGATCACCTCTATTATTTAACTGAATTAGGGGCTCTAAGGAAAAAGAATTTTGAGTCAGTTCTTGAATTCACTCAGCAGTTTAACAAAATATATCATAAGATCCTAGCCGAAGTTAAACCATCTCAACCGGTAGCAAAGGTCACTTTTGTAGGAGATTTTGAGCTTGACTTTGCCCTACTTTTGAGGGAAAGAAGATCTGCCACTCTGGAAGGAATGCAAGAATACACCATTGAAATAGAATCAAACATGATGGCATCCGGTAAATTAAAATCCAAGGTTGAGACATGAACTAAAGAAGCCAGATGTTTCAGGGAACAAGCAGGACCCTCCGGATCTGGGAGGTCTATGGAAGATAAAATGGATGGCATGGCTAAGATAATCAAAGAATTATCAAACAAAATATTTAGAATGGAACTAGACCAAGCCAAAACTGATCAGTTCGCTAGAAAATATTTCAGGAGGAATCCCAACCCTCAAAATCAATAAAGACCAATCAAAATTGAAGATCAAAAGATTCAGGCCCCCTTTAAAAGCTAAAATTTTATGCGGGGAGACGACATGAAAAACTTTGAGGAGTTAGAGGAAGACATAAAAAATCTTAGTGATGATGATCAAGAACCTCATTTAATGAGGCAAGATTATGAAATGTCTTTAGAGGCAGGATCCCTATTTAATAATGATGACGACCTTAATAATATGGAAGATTTTGCTTATCAAGGAATCGGCAACTCTATAATGGCCGAGATACAACAGAAGTATAATTTAAGGCCTAGAGATAAAAAATTTACAACTGCTCCACCGAAGAAGATCTTGTCGAGAAGTAAAACAAATGAGGCAGCTCAACCATCTACCGAAATGCAAGTTGCCAAAACAAAAATAGTTGAAACACGGGATGCCCAAACAAAGACAACTGAGACAAAAGAAACACAAACTAATAGACTAGAAAAAAGAGAAACAAATATCCCAACTAGAGAAGCCGAAAAGATAGTTGGAAGTTTTAATATGGAAAACGAAATTAATAAAATCAAAATTCCTATGCCTCTGGTTGAATTAGCAAAAAATCCAATGTATAGAAAGCAAATTGCCAAGATGATAAATTTTCCAGATGCTGAAATTCATGCGGATGTTATTAATTTAGAAGATGACAGACCTTCTATAATGTTTGGTCCGCATATTGAAAATAGTAAAGACTTCGTTGCTCCTTTTTACATTACGCTGACTGTGCATGATCACCTTCTCCATAACTGCATGTTGGATTTTGGGGCCTCCCACAACTTAATGTTGAAAGTTATTATGGAGAAATTGGGTCTCGAGATTACTAGACCATACCAAGATCTGTATTCTTTTGATTCGAGGAAAGTTGAATGTCTCGGTATGATTAAAGATTTGGTAGTTAATATTTCACAAATTTATGTAAAGAGTATTCTTATGGATGTAGTCATTTTTGATGTCCCTAGAAAGTATGGCATGTTGTTATCTAGGTCTTTGGGCACCAAACTTGGAGGATCACTTCAACGGGACATGACGTATGCTACGATCCCGATCTTCGGCGGACAGTTCACCCGTCTGTATAGAGATACAAGGCTAGAATATACTGTAAGTGACCGACATAACCCAAATAACTACCAATAAATAGGCACCACGTAGAATTTTGAAAGTCAATGTGGGACACTTGTCCCATCCAAGTCAGAGGTGAGATAGCTCGGAAGGTGTGGCCCACAAAATATCAATTTTTTTATTAATTCTAAGGTCAACGTAAAGGGAAAGAGAGATAAGAAAGAGTGAGATGGTCTTGAAGGATGACAAGGTAGGTTCGGGAAGGCCAAGATCCTGACATGGTATCATCTTGGGGTGCCAGGTGGACCCATAATGCCATATCAGTTTCCAAGTTAGTAGAAATTAGTCAAATTTCTTAGAAAATTATATTGTTTTTGTAGGTCATAAACTTGCAGGGCATTTTTTTGGGCCTAAACAGTGATTTTAAGACATCTAATTTTTGAAACTATAAATGTTATAGGCACCAAATAGAGTCTTTGAAGATTAAATAAATGATATCAAGGAGAGATTTCCAATGATCTATTATGTTTGAAAAACATAACTCGTATGAGAAAGTAACAGTGGAAAAAAATATGGGTATATTTTCAATACCAGTTGAATTCCAGATGGCATAACTCCCTACTCAGAAGTCATTTTTAGGAACATGAGAAGTATATGGAAAGATCATGAACCATAGAATACAATCATGGAGTTAGATTTGGAATGCAGGTACCTAAAAGTGTATAGGAGGAGGTAGAAGACACCTGTAGCATTTTGTACCAAAAACAAGTAAATGGTTAATGTTGAGATGACTATAACTTGCTGCTCAAACTCAGAATTGAGAAAGGAGATAGTTATTGGAAAGGTATTGGATAGAGGAATCCAGATATTCACCCAGAAATGTGAATTTAACTGTTGTTGGAACACATATATATTTCTAAACTTTAGACTTTAAATAGATTTCATTCCCAATTAAAATAAGAATAAAGCGCGCTTGATTCTCACCGTTGATGAAGTTTTCTATTTTGATCGAATGATCCTTTTCTTGAGTTTTTGGAGCCACCTGATTAGTAAAAGGTCAAACCCCTAAGGACTACTTTAGAGTTTCGGGCTTCGGAGTTTCACACTTCAAGTGTTTCAACATGTCTCACCTTCAAGATCTCGATACGCAAAACGCGTTTGACGGATCCTAGTCACCATATACACGTATGCCTTCCTAAGCTTTAACATGTCACTACGGGAAGTGGCCCTTTGGGAAAATAATGGAGAGCTAACTTGCAAATATATGAAGTAACAAATCCTGAAATATTAAACCTTGATCAAATAAGTTAATCTCGATTAAAATTTAAATTAATAACTTCAAACAATCGGAGTTCGAATATTGGCCATTCATCGCATTCTGAATCCCCGAAGTCTGAACTTCTGAAATACCTTAAACACTCATAAGGATTAATTAAAAGTTGAAGAACAATTATTCAATGATTAATCACTTCTCGATTTCAGCTTTTGGGGATCCTGTCTCGAGATACTATCAAAATCCTGAAGTCCAAAATCCCAAAAGCACTTAGCAATAAACACGATTATTTAACAGGTTAAACATGACTAAAGTTAATTAATCACTTCACAATTTCACGTTTTGGAAATCCTATAGTACAAAACCCCGATAGTAATAGCATTAATTACAACTCCACGGCATGATTTCAAATAGGATCACAGATCACCGCCTAGATCTTTTTCATTAAGGTAAATAAATGCATTGTCAGAAAAGGTATTCATAAATAAATACACGTAAGGTGAATAAGGATATTAATTTTTGAATTCTATTTGCATCCTCACAGAACAACAAGTTTCAACAAGCTAAGAAGTTTACGCGTTTCCTTGTAATAGGTAAAACAATTATGAAATCGCTAATATCATGGCGCCATGAAAAACGAATAAAATGGCTGGTGAGAGTGTGAGCCCGAACACAGACGTCCTCTTAGATACCTCACCAAGATCTGTAGACACCATCAAAACCTGGATGCAGGTGTTTGATATTCTGCAATATCAGTTGACAAACTACCCAGATGATTCAAGTGACGAGGTGACTGAAACCCAGGTGACGAAGCTCAAGTATATAGCTCAATCAGAGCTGCACAAAATAGCCACGCAGCCAAGGTTCTTGCAATATAATGACATGATAGGCTGGGCTCTGGAGAATGTTGACGTCTCAACTAGGAGTGTCTGCAATTCATAGAAAATTGTTGTTGGGTCTTTCTGACCAGAGAATTTATAGGTAATGTACAAATTTTCCCCATTTTGCAAATAAAGTTACAATGCTTCTTTCCTAATGGATTTCAACAAAAAAGAGTGCACAAAATATGTAAAGAACTACCCCAACTTAGTTAAGGACCAGTGGGCACACCTTGAAAAATTCAGAGCAAACACCCATGGCATATATGCCACTGCATCCTTAGAGGTACATATGATCTATGTATCCATGATCTTATGTAGACTTTTTGAGAAGAAAAACTCTACTCATTTCTTGTTACCATGGGTACCAATCATGCATGAAGTAGCATAGTGATATTCCTTCGTCTGGCCCAAGATATTATCGAAAAATTTGGCCAAGGAAATCACAGAGTATTAGTCATTGAAGGCCAAAGGGAAACCAAACCCTTTCTACATGTCGACATACATTATGGATGCCATTTTCTCTATGAAGTCGTTTCCTTTAATGAGCTAGAGCTAGACTCCGACAAACATTGAGCCCATACATATATATCACTCCAAGCTGTCGGAGGATAAAGCAAAAGATTTCTTATATAAAATCTGTAACTATGTGGTGGTGCTAATGCATATCTCCCTTTATGGTTTCCCGCCCCCCAGGATTTCAGATAGGATCACGTCCAACCTAGGGAGAATAGCAGATTGGTATATTGAAGAGAATTTTTACTACATCAAGGTTTTTGGGTGTTCAGTTCCTCCACATGCTTTACCAAAGATTCTACCAGATCGACTAGTATGCTGAGAGGTTGAACATCAAATTGTGACACAGGGAACTAGTAAATAATTAAAGGCAACGTAGAAAAAAGTATGGTTGACCTTCCCTTTGCAGGTTGGTATGTTCTCATTGTTAGATTTTGGCCACTCGAAAGTGGATGCCATAGCCCTAGAAGACATTAAGTTGGTTAATATTGAGTTCAAGAAGCATGATCCCCATAAGATCATGGGAAATCACCTGGCTCTATACAATCTAAATAAATATGAGCATGAAGTTTCCCCACAGGATGAAATATTCGAGGGAGCAAGGTTGTACCATGAAGTGTTGAGCAAAAGAAATAATTTCCCTAAGGTCTTACAGGGAGAAACCCAGAAAGATCCATTTACACAAGAAGTTTCAACTTGGAGTTTAGAAACATGTATTTCCAACGAGCAGGATGCCCAAGGAAATCCGAAGAAAGATGAATTTTTAACATAGAAGAGTGATACTGCATTGCCAAATCCACTTGACGATCATGCCAAAGCTCAATTTGAAGTTTTGATGAAAGAGGGACAGGATACACCACCATCCACACCAAACAAATCAGCTACCAACACTACAGGGAAACAACAATCCACCAAAATAGGTAACCCTATTATGTCTTTGACCCCTTTATAGTCCAGTCAGGGGAACCCAAATGTTAAAGTTGTATTTATAGAAGACCTCACTCCAATTTCAGCTGAAGAAATGCCCCCTTTCGACTTCTTTTTCAACAAGAAGAGGAGGGCTATAGTTAAAAGAGAAATGCACCAAAAGGATAGTGCAACAGTAAAAATGTAGACGGTGTTGCATGATGGACAAGGCCAGGATGATATAAATCTTTCTAGAGAAATGGCAAGCTCATTGGGTGCCTTTGCCACGGCAAACCAATATTCACTAGAAAATCTAGCAGAACAACTGAAATATAAAAATCAGTTGGTAAGGCAGTGGAAAAGCCAGATGAAGGCCACAGAACAAAAGGTAAGATATGAGATGAATAAGGGTTTTGAACAAATCAAAGCCAGTGATAGACAACATATTCAACAACTCAAAACTAGCCTTGATGAAATGCATAAAAATTCACAAGACAATAAAGAAAAGGCCATTCAACAGGAGGAGTTGATCAAACAACTGCAGGCCAAAATAGATCTAGCGGAAGTTACAATAGTGGAAGTGGCATCTTTTCAAGCTCAGGCATTGGAGGTGCACAAAAAGCTAGAATTAGCCCAGCAAGATCTTTTCACCAAAGTGGAAGCTGTTCAAAGTTGTTATCAAGTGGAAAACCTATCTCTAAACAACATTTATATTCAAGAGAGAGAAGCCACTGCATCTCGGGCTATGTTCCAGGAGGCCATTTTAATAGCAACAAAATATGAAGGAGCAAAGATCCCTCGATTGTATCGTTTCGAGCAAACCCGAGGTGACATAATCCTGAAGGCCTGGGAGACAAATCTAGCCGAAAGAAAAAGATTAGCCAGGGAAGTAAATAAATCTTGTGAAGAAGCATTGTCTTCACTAGACAAAGGGTTACTGGACATTGAAAGAGATAGTATCTTTGAGGCCCTGGGGCAGATTGATATAGTGAAAAATGAACATAATTCTAAGACCAGTAAAGAAGAAGCCCGAATGACCCTCCAACAATTGAAACAAATTGACCTTATCCAGATTACCAAATGGATAGTTAATCCCAGTATACAGTTACAAGCTACATCTTTGGAAGTGAATAAAATATAGGATAGGTTGCCCCATATAGAAAAGAAGCTGTACATTTTCGAGGCAAATGAAACAACAGAACCTCTCGGTTTAGTATTACAATTAGTAAGTAGATGTGTCCAATATGTTGAACATGGGAAAGACAACACATATGGAAATAAATGAGACAACATCTACAGGCCAGTTACGTAGGTCATGATTAGATGCCAGTTGTTTCCAAGCTGGAGGATAAGAAGAGGAAACATCTCTGCCAATAGGCGAAGAGACAGAGGAGATGCTGATGAAACTCTTCAAGTTTTACATATTGTAATGTTTATTGTTTTTTGAATTATGAGAATTCCAACCGTTTTGGTTTGAGATCATTTTTTTATAAATACACATTTTCAAGACTTAACACATATTGCTTCTTGTCAGATTGTAACTAATAAAAATCATCCTTTTGTGAGTATTAATACAAGTGCAGACAGGGATTCCAACTTTTATGCAGTTTGAGCTATGTGATCCTCCTATATTTCATATCTCTAGTTTTCTTTATGTTACTCCTTGATAAGTAAGTGGTTGCAATTTAGTACTACTTCTACTGTAATCACATTTTATCGGTTATTTGAAAAGCAAGCATTTTTTCCTTTGTATTCACTATCAGTAAATACAATACCTACAAGCTACTTGGATCAATGCATCTTATATCCTTTCAAGGGTGCATTCTTTATTTTCTTCTACTGTGAACAAGGTAAGATTCATCTTTCATTGATGCCTCATTTTGTTTAACAGTCTTGTAAATGTCTCCCACAACACTTGATATTATTAATCGACTCAGACGACGAAACACGACCATTGTCTTGTTATGTTATTAATTTCATTTGAGGATCATTCTTATATAACTAACGGAAGAAAAATCACCCTTAAAAACATTTCTTTATAATCCCTATGCCTGACATTATCCTTTAAGCCTTAATTTTAATTTCAGGAACAATAACTTTTTGGCGTCGTTGCCAGGGACGGAGAAATGAAGTTATTTTTCCCTAGGAGAACAACATAGTAAGTTTCTCTCTTTGATAGTGGAAAAAGATTGAACACAATCACAACGCTAATTTTTATATTTCACTTGGCGACTCCACCATAGATAAAATCACATTCAGTCGAAAGAAGACCAGAAAGAACCCAGACGATAAGAAGACTATGCCTATATCCGATCCTGAAAAACTATGAAAACCAAGGGGATATCTCAAGAAGACTGTTGCATCCACAAGTAAGGTTTACCAACCCAAGTCTACACAATCTAATGCTAAGGTTCCACTTGAAGAGTTAACTCTGCAAGAATGTTCCACACAAATCCATTCTGGAGATACATCAACTGATAAACTTGAAGCTAAAATCATAAACCCCGAGTTGGTTTTAACCGAGATAAAAGCCGAGACCGATTAGACTAACCCATTTACTAGTAAAGGTAAATGATCCCTCTCGATACCTTCTTTTATTGATATTCTGTTGGTCCCCGATGTAAAGGTTCCAGTTTCCTGAAGATCTAGAGAATATATCTCATACCCTGATTCAAGTCATGTTGGTTCTCCCGTTTATATATCCTGTAAGTCTGAAGAACCCAGTCCTCATTTCCCTTTTCCCTCGTTTTCATATTTTTTGTCTCTTGATAGGCAGTTTCCATAACCTCCTTCACATCATCCCAAAGTAGCCGAAAGGTCACTACGATTTTTTGAAAATCCATTATATAATTCTCGAATTTCGTCCCCTAAACTTTCAATGGCTGTTGTCAGAGGAGGTGGTCCTGGAGGTCATGCTGGAGGTGGAGGAGGAGGCAGTGGAGGTGGAGGAGGAGGTGGTCAAGGACGACCTCCACCCATGATAATTTTCTCCAAAGTAGCTGCTAGGTATGCTCCTTTGGTCCTCCCTATTCCCCTTCACGATTTACCCAAAAATTATATGAAGAATCTACCAAAATTCACGGGAGAAGGAGACTTAACTGCCACAGAGCACATAAATGTTTTCGACCAGTTCGTTGATATCCTTGGCCTTGAGCATGAGGATATTTTCTCGAGGCTCTTAGTTCAAAATTTTGAAGGACAGGTGAGAACCTGGTTCCAAGGACTCCAGGTTGGATCCATAAGATCATACGATGAGCTAGAAAATGCCTTTCTGAGACAGTGGGGGGAGGAAGGATCACCTCTATTTTTTAACTGAATTCGAGGCTCTAAGAAAAAAGAATTTTGAGTTGGTTCTTGAATTCACTCAGCAATTTAACAAAATATATCATAAGATCCCAACCAAAGTTAAACCATCTCAACCGACGGAAAATGTCACTTTTGCAGGAGATTTTGAGCCTGACTTTGCCTTACTTTTGAGGGAAAGGAGATCTACCACTCTGGAACGAATGCAAGATTACACCATTGAAATAGAATCAAACATTATGGCATTCGGTAAATTAAAAGCCAAGGTTGAGACAAGAACTAAAGAAACCAGACGTTTCAGGGAATAGGAAGGACCCTCCGGATTTGGGAGGTCTGTGGAAGATAAAATGGATGACATGGCTAAGATAATCAAAGAATTATCAAACAAAATAATTAGAATGGAACTAGACCAAGCCAAAACTAATCAGTTCGCTAGAAAATATTTCAGGAGGAATCCCAACCCTCAAACTCAACAAAGACCAATCAAAATTGAAGATCAAAAGATTCAATCCCCCTTTAAAAGTGAAAATTTTATGCGGGGAGACGACATGCAAAACTTTGAGGAGTTAGAGGAAGACATGAAAAATATTAGTGATGATGATCAAGAACCTCATTTAACGAGGCAAGATTATGAAAGGTATTTAGACACAGGATCCCTATTTAATAATGATGACAACCTTAATAATATGGAAGATTATGCTTATCAAATAATCACCAACTCTATAATGGCCAAGCTACAATAGAAGTATAATTTAAGGCCAAGAGATAAAAAAAATTACAACTACTCCACTGAAGAAGATCTTGTCGAGAAGTAAAATGAATGAGACAGCTCAACCATCTACCGAAATGCAAGTTCCCAAAGAAAAAATAGTTGAAACATAGGCTGCCCAAACAAAGACAACCGAGACAAAAGAAACACAAACTATAGACCAAAAAAAAGAGAAACAAAGATCCCAACCAGAGAAGCCGAAAAGATAGTTGGAAGTTTTAATATGGAAAATGAAATTAATAAAATCAAAATTCTTGTGCCTCTAGTTGAATTAGAAAAAAATCCAATGTATAGAAAGCAAATTGCCAAGATGATAAATTTTTCAGATGCTGAAAGTCATGCGGATGTTATTAATTTATAAGATGACAGACCTTCTATAATTTTTGGTCTGCATATTGAAAATCGTAAAGACTTTGTTGCTCCTTTTTACATTACGCTGACTGTGCATGATCACCTTCTCCATAACTGCATGTTGGATTCTGGGGCCTCCCACAACTTAATGTTGAAAGTTATTATGGAGAAATTGGGTCTTGAGATTACTATATTCTTTTGATTCGAGGAAAGTTAAATGTCTCGGTATGATTAAAGATTTGGTAGTTAATATTGCACAAATTCCTGTAAAGAGTATTATTATGGTTCTAGTCATTTTTTACGTCCCTGCAAAGTATAGCATGTTGTTATCTAGGTCTTGGGGTGCCAAACTTGGAGGATCACTTCAACTGGACATGACGTATTCTACGATCCCGATATTCAGTGGACATTTCACCCGTCTATATAGAGAGACAAGGTTGGAATATACTATAAGTGACCCACATAACCCAAATAAATACCCGGTATATGTCATCGATCATGATTTAGGAAACTGTATATTATCAATTGATGATGGTTTCAATGAATGTACAGAAGAAATTTGTACAGAAGAAAAAGAAAAAATAAAAAAAACAAGCAAAAATGTAAACAGTGTAGGAGTTTGGAAAATGTTTTTTGATGGTGCTTCTTCTTGGGAAGGAGCAGGAGTTGGAGTGTTGTTTGTGGCACCTGAAGATGAATTCAATATTCCTTTCTCATATAGATTGCAGTGGGACATTGATTATACAAATAACGTATGCGAGTATGAAGCTCTACTCTTAGGATTAGAGGCTACCAGGAAATTAAAAATTGAAATTCTAATAGTTTACGGTGATGCAGAGCTGATTGTAAGATATATAAGGCAACAATATCAAGACAAACATTCGAGGCTAAGGTAGTACAGAAACTGCACTTGGGACTTGATAGAAAACTTTTTCTCGTCATTTAATATTCATCATATTCCCAGGATAGAGAATGAACAGGCTGATTCTTTGGCGAAAGAAATTGCTACTTTTATGCCACCTACTATATTAAAGCTAAAATACCACATAGAAATGAGGCACATGCCTTCAATACCAAATACTGTTCATCACTGGCAAATCTTTGAAGACGATGAGAAGATCAAGCAATTTCTAGAAATGGTTGATGATTTTTCTCAAATGCACATCGACCAGGGAAATCAGAATGACCCTACTTGGATCATGTAGGAAGGTGAAGATCCTCAGGAGTTCCAGGATAATATCGCTATTCACCGCATGTTAGTACTGAAAAAAAATCAGATCCCTAAAGGTCCGATTCCTTTAGAAATATTATTTGATCATGATCATATACCCCTAAATTCTACTTTGCAACCTCAACTTGAAGAGGTTGAAGATTGTAATATAAGAACCAAGGAAACACCTAAGCTGGTAAAAATATCTAAATACCTTCCACCCGAAATGAAAAGAAAATGTGCTAAGTTACTCAAACAATACAAATATGTCTTCGCTTGGTCTTATGACGAATTGAGAACTTATGATACCACTGTCATCGAACATAAAATACCTTTAAAGTAGGGCATCAAACCTTTCAGGAAGAAACATAGACAAATAAATCCTATACTCATGCCTGTAATAGAAAGGGAAGTAAGAACACTCCTTGATGCAAAGATCATTGTTCCACTCAGGTATTTTGAGTGGGTAGCCAACTTAGTTCCAGTCAGGAAGAAGAATGGTGAAATCAGACTCTACGTGGATTTCAGGAACCTAAACAGATCATCCATTACGGACAATTATCCGCTACCTAAAATGGATCACGTTTTGGAAAAAGTGGTCAAGGCTAACAAAATGTCTATGATTGATGGATTTCCAGGTTACAATCAAATTACAGTCCATGAAGATGATAAAGAAAAAACCGTATTTACCACTCCATGGGGTACTTTCATGTACGATAAAATTCCATTCGGTCTAATGAACGCATGGGCCACTTTCCAACGAACAATGGACATTGCCTTTTCTATCTAGAGGGATAAGTTTTTTGTCATTTATATCGATGATTTAACTTTGCTTTCTAAATATGATGCAGAGCACTTGGTACACCTCAAACAAATGTTCAAGAAATGCTGAAAATTTGGTTTGTCTCTAAATCCCAAGAAATCCCATTTTGCAATGGAGGAAGGTAAACTCTTGGGCCATATAGTATCTAGGGAAGGAATCAAAATCTAACCAAAAAGGGTTGAAGCTATAGATACAATAAATATTCTTAGGAACATAAAGGAAATACAGTCTTTTTTAGGAAAAATAATTTTTTTAAGAAGATTCATTCCAAACTTCGTTGAAATTGTTAAATTGATTAAAGATATGCTCAAGAAAGACAGCGGGGTCAAATGGACAACTGAAGCTAAAGCATCCTTTGAACGCATCAAGAAAGTTATAGGAGAATCACTAGTGCTGGCCAGCCTAGATTATATGAAAGAATTCTTGATCTTTTCATTCACCTCCAAACATATTATCACAGTCATGCTCTTACAAAAGAACAATGAAGGTTTTGAGCAAACGATATCATTTTTCAGTGAAAGTCTCCGAGACATCGAACTGAAATATGATATACTGGAAAAACAATCATATGTAATGGTGAAAGCCCTCAAATATTTTAGGACTTACGTGTTGCACTCCAAAGTAATTTCCTATGTGTCAACCAACTTTGTTAAAGATATGTTGGTCCAACCAGATAGTGACCGAAAGAGGGGTCGATGGCTAGCCAAGATTCAAGAATTCGATCTTGAGGTAAAACTGACTAAACTCGTCAAAGGTCGAGGCCTGGAAAAACTATTGGTAGAATCAAACTTCAGGGAACCTGGGATAAACCACCTGGAATCCCATGGATACCTCGCAAACATAGAAGAATTCGATGACCAACCACCTACAAGGCAGATCCAAGAAAAATTTTCTTCCTTGGCTTTGTATAGTGACATAGTTTCGTACCTCCTGACTCTGCAATGTCCAAGTGATATGACTCCTTCCAAGGAAAGAACGTTGAAGATGCACGCAGTAAAATATTGCATCATTGATAGCCAATGTATTGGAAGGATCCCCTAGGCTTTATACTAAATGGCTTAATAGAATCTGAAACCGAGAATGTCATAAATGATTTCCATGAAGGGGTGTGTGGAGGACATCATTCCTGGAGGGCAACGACCTATAAAATATTAAGAGCAGGATACTATTGGCCAAAATTATTTACTGATGTAAATACCAATATCAGAGCCTATAACTCCTGTCAACTATTCTTAGGCAAGAAAAAGTTTCCCATGCTTCCCTTGATAGCGGTCAAAACAGAAGCTCCATTTCAACAATGGGGTCTGGATTTTATTGGAGAAATCCATGTGCATTCAAGTGCACAACATAAATGGATTTTAATCGCCACAGACTATTTCACTAAATGGGTAGAGGCCATTTCGACACAAAATGCTACAGACTCAGTGGTGATCAATTTATTAGAAGAGAACATTTTATCGAGATTCGTTTGTCCTCAAAAGATAGTTACTGATAATGTCCAAGCTTTCAAATCCATCGCTATGGTCAGTTTTTTCCAAAAGTACAACATTGTACTAGGACATTCCACATCCTACTATCCTCAAGGCAATGGATTAGCCGAATCATCGAATAAGAGCCTAATCACCATAATAAAAAGGCGCTGACTGAAAATAAGAAATCCTGGCATGTTCATTTGAAATACTCTTTGTGGGAAAATCGAATCAGCACAAAAAATCAATCGGAATGTCTCATTTCCAAATGGTGTATGGTACTGACATGGTCCTCCCCATAAACCTCACTCTGCTCGTGATGAAAATTTGGCAAGACGCGAAGGAAGAGCTGAATGATGTTACCAGAAGAATAAATCAGTTAATTGAAGTCCAGCAAAATAGGGCTGAGGTGGACGAGAAACTTCAGAAATATCAAGATAACATGAAATCTCTATTTGATAAAAAAGCTAAAGATAGGGAATTTCTCCCTAGCGATCTAGTCTTGAAGTGGGATTCTAGAAAAGAAGACGCAGGAAAGCATGACAAGTTTGATCACATCTGGTTCGGGCCTTTCTGGATCACAGCTTATGAGGGAAAGAATTCATTCTTATTATAAAACCTTGATGGGAAAATCCTTAACACCTCTATGAATGGGTGTTACCTGAAACACTTCATGCAATAATCAGATTCCGAATTCCCATTGCACATACCGGTTTGATTTTCATGTCTTGATTTGAAATTTTTCGTTTCTTTGGTAAGTTTCTACTTTCACTGTAAATCAGACTAGGTTTGTTGATTTCATAAAAACAGAAATATAAAAACAAGTAACACATATTGTTTCTTCCCTTGCTGAAGTTTCTAACATTTCTCATGTTTATTTTCAGGAAGGATACTTAGTGATAGTCGAGAGATAGAGATGTATCAGAAACCAACACTCACTTTTCAGAACATTGGATTTCTCTCAAACAGATGATAAATAAACGGTTTCCCTGATTGAAAATATAAATAAGATTTGAGGTATGAGCTTCTACCTAACTGACCCAAGTTGAATTTTCAAGGGGATCTCACTAAATATGAAAGAAGCCTCATTCATATAAATATTGTCACCTAATCCACAACCAAAAGAATATAAAATTACAGCTTAATCCTAAAAAATTTCTCTGAGTGAAATAAAATTAAAATAAAAAATTAAATTAAATTAAATTAAAAAAAATGAAATAAAATTTATAAAAAGAAAATAAGAATAAAAAGACCTTAAAGAAAAGTTAGAAGAATCAATAAACAAGATTGTGTGGGAATGACCTTGTTCACAACAGAACATTTGAATTCTCATTATGTTTTATCCTGCCCATCCTCAAGTTTTGTTTTCCTGTGATTCTCAATACCTCTCCATGGTCTTCATAAAGAGAAAAAACTACACCTTAACTCTGAAAACTCATAAACATGTCTATAAAATAATGTTAGTTGAAAATTTATACATACCTTTCAATTTAAATGAATGAAAGTATGTTTAGGTTAATCCTAATAACTTTAGCTCTCTTATCTAGTTTTAAACTAACTAGTTCCCTCAAGGTTAATCCCTGAATTTAAAATCCCCTTTAACATTTTCTCAATAGGTGAAGACGTATTGAAGATTGAAAGAAAATTAGTTTTGGAGTATACTAAAATTTTTATGACAGACCTTTCCTTTGAATATCTTAAACATATATCATCCCTTATATGTTACATACAGATTGATTGCCCCCACTTCATGTATTAAAATATAAGACGGATGGTGAAAGGAAATTCGAAAAATCAATTGCCCCCATTTTGTCCAAAAAAGAGATGATGAAAGTAAATTCATTTAATGATTGTTCTAATCTCAGCATTTAAATGCAAAATTACTCATTGAAGTGGTGAAAGGAAATTCAATGGGAGAAGTAGATAACTTCACCGGGGTACTGAACAAGCTCACTGGTAGTGAAGAAATGTCTATGATATCTGTGTGGATGTCATACTTATCTACATGATATACTCTGATAGCTAATTATTTTTCAGTAAGATTTACATTCTGAACCAACGAGGGATCCCCATAAAATATAACACATATACTTAACCTTGATGAGAATGAAATCGATCAAAGCTTGATATTTCGGCTAAAGTTACTTTGATTATATTAAGCAAATCCAAATACGGTTTTAAGAAGGAAGAATTTCAAATAGCCTAACTAAAGGTCATGATTCGATGTGTTTTAAAGATTTTCTGAGTTTCGATTTAAACTCTTTTTCTCAGTATGATCCCTTTTTGGATGTGTTTCACAAAAATGCAATAATGAATCCACTTACCCAATAAAGGCACTTGGTCTACTATTCTTCTGCATCTTGCAGGGAGACGCGATCCCTAGATGGAGACTATGTTGGAACACATATATAATTCTAAACTTTAGAATTTAAATAGATTTCATTCCTAGTTAAAATAAGAATAAAGCGCGCTTGATTCTCATCGTTGATGAATTTTTCTATTTTGATTGAATGATCCTTTTCCCTAGATTTTTGAGCCGCCTGATTATTAAAAGGTCAAACCCCTAAGGAATACTTCGGAGTTTCATGCTTCAATCATTTCAACATGTCTCAACTTCAAAATCTCGATACGTGAAAAGCATTCGACAGATCCTAGTCACCATATACACATATGCCTTCCTAAGATATAACATGTCACTGTGGGAAGTGGCCCTTCAGGTAAATAAAGGAGAGCTAACTTGAAAATCTATGAAGTAACAAATCCTAAAATATTAAACCTTGATTAAATAAGTTAATCTCGATTAAAATTTAAATTAATAACTTTGCACAATCGGAGTTCGGATATTTTCCATCCATCGTATTCTAAATCCCTGAAGTCTGAACTTTCAAAATACCTTAAACACTAATCAGGGTTAATTAAAATTCGAAGAACAATTATTCAATGATTAATCACTTCGCGATTTCGGCTTTCGGGGATCCTGTCTCGAGATACTATCAAAATCCTGAAGTCCGAAATCTCGAAAGTACTTAGCAATAAACATGATTATTTAACGGGTTAAACATGATTAAAGTTAATTAATCGCTTCGTGATTTCACATTTTGGAAATCATTTCTCGATATTATCTAATATCCCGAAGTATGAAACCCCGATATTAATAGCATTAATTACAGCTCCATGACATGATTCCAAATAGGATCACAGATCACGGCCTAGATCTTTTTCATTAAGGTAAATGAATGCATCGTCAGAAAATGTATTCATAAATAAATACACTTAAGGTGAATAAGGATATTGATTTTTGAATTCTATTTTCATCCTCGCAGAACAACAAGTTTCAACAAGCTAAGAATTTTACATGTTTCCTTGTAACAAGTAACACAATTTTGAACTCGTTAATATCATGGAGCCACGAAAAATGAATAAAATGGCTAGTGAGAGCGTGATCCTGAACACAAACATCCTCTCAGATACTTCACCAATATCTGTAGACACCATGAAAACCTGGATGCAGGTGTTTGATATTCTACAATATCAGTTGACAAACTGCCCAGATGATTCGGGTGATGAGGTGACCGAAACCCAGGCGACGAAGCTCAAGTATATAGCTCTTGCCATATAACGACATGATAGGCTGGGCTCTGGAGAATGTTGACGTCTCGACCAAGAGTGTCTGCAATTCACATAAAATTGTTGTTGGGTATTTCCGATTGGAGCATTTATAGGTAATGTACAAATTGTCCCCAGTTTGCAAATACAGTTACAATGCTTCTTTCCTAATGGATTTTCAAAAAAATGAGTGCACAGAATATGGAAATAACTACCCTGACTTAGTCAAGGATTGGTGGGAACGCCCTGAGAAATTTAGAGTAGACACCCATGGCATATATTCCATTGCATCCTTAGAGGTACATATGATCTATGTAGCCATGATGTTATGTAGACTTTTTGGGAAGGAAAACTCTGCTCATTTCTTGTTACCATGGGTACCAATCATGCATGAAGTAGCAGAGGGATATTCCTTCGATTGGGCCAAGATATCATCGGACAATTTGGCCAAGTAAATCACAAAGTATCACTCATTGAAGGCCAAAGGGAAACCAACCCCTTTCTACATGTCGGCATACATTATGGATGCTATTTTATTTATGACGTTGTTTCCTTTGATGGGTTGGAGCTGGACTCTGACCAGCGCTGAGCCCATACATATATATCACTCCAAGCTATGGGAGGATAAAGAAAAATATTTCTTCCATGAAATATGTAACTATGTGGTGGTTCCAATTCATATCTCCCTTTACGGTTGCCCACCCCCCAAGATTTCAGACAGGATCACGACCAACCTAGGGAAAATAGCAGATTGGTATATTAAAGAGCATTTTACCTACATCAGGGTTTTTGGGTGTTCAGTTCCTCCACATGCTTTACCAAAGTTTCTACTAGATCGGTTGGTATGCCGAGAGGTGGCACATCAAACTGTGACAGGGGGAATCAATAAATAATTAAAGGCAGTGTAGAAAAAAGCATGGTCGACCTTCCCTTTACAGGTTGGTATGTTCTCATTGTTATATTTCAGCCACTTGAAAGTGGAGGCCACAGCCCTAGAAGACATTAAGCTGGTTAATATTGAGTTCAAGAAGAAAGATCCCCAAAAGATCATGGGAAATCACCTGACTCTATACAATCTAAAGAAATATGAGCATGAAGTTTCCCCACGGGATGAAATATTCTAGGGAGCAAGGGCCTACCAGGAAGTGTTGAGAAGAGTCCAAACTCTGACTCCATATCAATTACCCGAGTTCTACAATTTCCAAAGACAGAGAGGAAATAGTTTTCCTAAGGTCTTACAGAAAGAAACCGAGACAACTCCATCTACACAAGAAGTTGTGACTTAGAGTATAGAAATAGGGAGTTCCAGCGAGCAGGATGCCCAAATAAATCTGAAGAAAGATGAAATTTTAACACAGAAGACTGATACTGCATTGTCAAATCCACATGGCGATCAAGCCAAAGCTCAATTTGAAGTTTTGATGAAAGACGGATAGGATACACCACCGTCCACACCAAACAAATCAGCTACCAACAGTACAGGGCAATAACAGTCCATCGAAATAGGTAACCCTATTATGTATTTTACCCCTTACAATCCAGTCAGGGGAACCCAAATGATGGAGTTGTATTTATAGAAGACCTCACTCCAATTTCAGCTAAAGAAATTCCCCCTTCCGACTTCTTTTTCAGCAAGAAGAGGAGAGATATAGTTAAAAGAGAAACGCACCAAAAGGATGGTGCAACAGTAAAAATGAAAAAGGTGCTACATGATGGACAAGGCTAGAATGATACAGATTTTGCTAGAGAAATGGCAGGCTCATTGGGTGCCTTTGCCATGGAAAACCAATATTCAATAGAAAATTTAGCAGAACAACTGAAACAAAAAAATCAGTTGGCAAGGCTGTTGCAAAGCCAGATGAAGGCCACGAAACAAGAGGTAAGAGATGAAATGAATAAGGGTTTTGAAAAAATCAGAGCAAGTGATAGACAACATATTCAATAGCTCAAAACTAGCCTTGATGAAATGCATAAAAATTCACAAGCCAATAAAGAAAAGGCCATTCAACAGGAGGAGCTGATCAAACAATTGCAGGCCAAAATAGATCTAGCGGAAGTTACAACACTGGAAGTGGAAACTTTTCAAGCTCAGGCATTGGAGGTGCACGAAAAGATGGAATTAGCCCAGCAAGATCCTTTCACCAAAGTGGAAGTTGTTCAAAGTTGTTATCGAGTGGCAGACTTATCTCTAAACACCATTTACATTCAAGAGAGGGAAGCCACTATAGCTCGGGCTAAGTTCCAGGAGGCCATTTTAATAGAAGCAAAAGATGAAGGGGAAGAGGTCCCTCGATTGTCTCGTTTTGAGCAAACCTGAGGCAACATAATCCTGAAGGCCTCAGAGACAAATCTGACAGAAAGCAAAAGATTACCTAGGGAAGTAAATAAAGCTTGTGAAGAAGAATTGTCTTCATTGGACAAAGGGTTACTGGACGTTGAAAGAGATAGTATCTTTGAGGCCCTAGGGTAGATTGATATAGCGAAAAAACAACATAATTCTAAGACTAGTATAGAAGAAGCCTGAATGACCATCCAACAATTGAAACAAATTGACCTTATCCAGATAAACAAATGGATAGTTAATCCTAGTATATAGTTACATGCTACATCTTTGGAAGGGAAAAAAATATAGGATAGGTTGCCCCACATAGAAAAGAAGTTGTACAGTTTTGAGGCAAATGAAACAACATAACCTCCTGGTTTAGTGGTACAGTTAGTAAGCAGATGTGTCCAATATATTGAACACGGGAAAGCCAACACATCTGGAAATAAATGAGACAACATGTACATGCCAGTTATGCAGGTCATGATTAGGTACCAGTTATTTCTGAGCTGGAGGATAAGAAGAGGAAATGTCTCTGCCAGCAGGTAAAGAGATAGAGGAGATGTTGATGAATCTCTTCAAGTTTCACATATTTTAATGTTTACCATTTTCTGAATTATGAGAATTCCAACCGTTTCGGGTTGAGATCATTTTTGTATAAATACACATTTTGAAGACTTAACACAGGCTGCTTCTTGTCGGATTGTGACTAAGAAAACACATCCTTTTGTGAGTATTAATACAAGTGTAAACAGGGATTCCAAATTTTGTGCAGTTTGAGTTATGTTCTCCTCCTATATTTCATATCTCTAGTTTTCTTTATGTTACTCCTTGATAAGTGAGTGGTTGCAATTTAGTACTACTTCTACTGTAATCACATTTTATCGGTTATTTGATAAGCAAGAAATGTTTCCTCTGTATTCACTATAAGTAAATACAAGACCTGCAAGCTACTTGGATCACTGCATCTTATATCCTTTCAAGGGTGCATTGTTTATTTTCTTCTACTGTGAACAAGGTAAGATTCATCTTTCATTGATACCTCATTTTTTTTAACAGTCTTGTAAATTTCTCCCACACCACTTGATTTTATTAATCGACTCAGATGACAAAACACGACCTTTGTCTTGTTATGTTATTAATTTCATTTGAGGATTAATTATTATATAACTAACGAAAGAAAAATCACCTTTAAAAACATTCCTTTATAATCCTGATGCCTGACATTATCCTTTAAGCCTTAAGTTTAATCTTAGGAACAAAAACCGTAAAATTCACAAGCAATTAGAAAGAATAATTATGGTGCACTTAAAGGGAAGAATTGTGCATAGTTTTATAGATATGTTGAATTATTTTGTCTAACAAATCCTATTGCATGGAAATTTTCCATAATTAAGGGAATAAATATAATAGAGTAATCTCAAAAAAAATACCAAAAACATGGAAGTTGCACATAAAACTTGCAGCCATGAAGATGAAGTCAGGGGATTGTATGTCATCATGGGTAATGTAGGGACAAAATCAAATGGGCATGGAGAAGGCAAATAGGAGAGTATAAATTTGGTTGAGAAAATAAAGAGTCTTCAAAGAGATTTGTTGAGATATAAAGCTGATAATGAGAAGCTTATGAAAGATGAAGAGCAACAAAATGGCTTCAACATCAAGTTGTTGTAGAGCTTGAACATAATATAGAAGAAGGTGGATAAGGATATAGATTCAAGTAAGTCAAAGTATCACATGTCTCATCCAAAAAATGAAGAATATAGAAGTTTTGGTAGACAAAATCATCACTCACCAAGACACTCAGTTAGGAGAGAAGAAAGTAGTCCAAGTTTATCTTCTGTCAGAAAGGATAAGACGAGGTTTGGAGTAGATGAGATACAAGGGGAGATGAGGAAGATCAAACCTCCTACCTTCTATGGTGAGAACATAAATGATAATGATTTAGAGGCTTGGTTTTTGGGAATGAGGAAGTATTTCCAATTGCATAATTATTCCTCACAAGAAGAAGGTAGAATTGCAATTTACCAGCTAAAGGGAAAATCATCAATGTGGTGGGACCAATGCATGTAAGTAAAGCACATTGATGAGAAGAACGTTACTTGGAGGAGGTTCAAAAAGTATTTTTAGAAGAAATACTTTTCAAGTGTTATTATGATAGAAAGATCAAGGAGTTCTTTGAACTCAAGCTTGGAAGCATGACCATGGATGAGTATGAGAGAAGATTCTTGGAGATTCTGAGGTATGTTGATTTCATCAAGGATGAGCGTGTTAAGATTCAAATGTTCCAGAGAGGGTTACCTTAAATGGTTAGTCATAAGATACAATATGATGATCCCAAGACATTGGAGGAAGCAATAAGGAGATCCAAGTGCCTTTATGATCAACATAGAGGAAGAACAACTTTCCAAAAGGCTTGGGAAGACATGAAGAAAGGTAAGATGGAGCAAAGGAAGAAAGGCACAAGCCACCATTCTTCAAAAATAGTTCTCAAGGGTAGCTAGCTCAAAATGAGGTCAGAATGACAGAGACATTGGGAAAAAGGACAAGGCAACAGCCTATTAAATGTTGGGTTTGTGAGGGATATCACATGTGGAGAGATTGCCCTCACAGAGGAGAAAGAGTGAAGATTGTTCACAATGTATAGAAGGCTGATACAAATGAGGACATGGGAAGAAGAATGCCAAGGATCTATGCAACTGTTGAGATCAATTCTTGCTTCCGAAATTTCCCTCCCCTTTCTAATTTCCTAACTTCTTTTCTCCCTTGCTTTTCCCCCTTCTATACTTACCCATTGTCCCCTTTTCTTTTTCCCTTCTACTCTCCCTTTCTAGTTCTATACTTAGTCATTTTTCAGAATGATGGGTTCCCAGGTTGGCGGACTTGTGGATCCTTATCTCTATCCATACCTTCACATCATGAGTCTGACCAACCGCCGCGCTATCCTATACTTAGCCGGTTTTGCAATCACGGGCTCCTAGGTTGGCGGGGTCGAAATCACATACCCCATGTTCCGTGATATACACTTTGCATTCAAAAGTTTGGTGATCTATATTTTGATACCTGGACGCCCCTAGCTCCTAAGTATCTCATCTCTCCCTTGTCAAGTCTGATCGACCTCCTTTCAACACTTAGTCATTTTTTGACTTTTGCAGTCACGAGTTCATGGGTTCACAAAAGTCTCAAATCCTATAGTGTTCCCATCCGTCCCTGCCACCCTTGCGCTCTTCCCAATGCACATTTAGTATGCTTTGAATGCTAACAAATCATCATGTAGGATCGTAAATATTGTCATTAATAAGCGAAGGGCTCGAGGATATCTCCTTTTAAAACACATTAAACCATGATTTACAGAGGATTATATTACCATTCTAAAGTGTTCATTTTAAACATTATCTGGAGCAAAGGAACGTCTTCGTCAAATTATGGAAGCAAATCGACAACAGTTCTATGGAGATACATTGAACACTTTCGGGCGTGAGGACCAGATATTTCAGTGGTCTAGAGCATATTCTTACTACTCATCCTCTTCTTCCCAAAAGGAACTAATCTAGACTTCTAGAATTACGCGCGCAGGTTGTGTCCCAGAAGTCTTTGACTGTAAAGAGTTGGTTTCCTGGTGTAGTGAGAGATATATTCCAAGACAAAATATCATTCAATTACATGATCATTCCTCTATCTCTCTGTCACCTCAGGTATTTCGTAAGATGCTGAGACTTCTCGAGCCAACCCTTAACTTCAAGGGTGAAGATTGATGAGAATTCTTAAAGAATCATGAAAATGGGTTGGACCTTTTACCTGAGTTCTTGGAGAATCCAACGGTCATCCCTAAGGAAATCATGAGATTACAGGTTATCTCATTTAAAAATCCTTTCCAGGAAATTGCTTGGATTTTCACTAGGATAACATGACAAGAAACTACAACCAGCGTTTCCCACATGATTATTTACATTTTATACTTTACGGTTAAGGAACAGGCCATATTTGATTGAGGCAAGTTGATTTCCATTGAAATATCTTCCCAATTGTCACAATATAAAAAGGAGAATAAATTCTTTATGTCCTCTTATTTGGTTTTCGTGATAGCACATTGATGTCAGTTTCCAAGATTATCTGTGTCCAAGAAGGTAAATTGTGAATTCGACCCAGTAACCTTTTGGTATAAAAATTTATGGAGGCACAAAGCCTCCCAACATTTTTATGAAGTTTTTAATGACTTTGTCTCAGTATTTAAAGGTTTGATTTTTGGAAAGGACACCCCCCGGATGCCTGAACAGGAGAGTAAGTTCCTGGATAGGAAGGGGACACTGGAACAAATGGAGAATTACAATGTCATAAGGATTTTCGGTTCCAAGGAAAATCCTACCTCCCTTCCATGTCACATATCTAATAAAATGTTTGTTACTGAAGTAGCAAGGCAGTACAATTACTGGTTTCATTTTTTCCATGAAAAGAGAAAAAAGAAATCCATACCTCTACCTTGGAAAGTTGGGGATTTCATATTTAGAAATATGAACAAGATTGATGAATTTGCAAGCCACTTCCGCAACCTGAATCTAAGATATGCTAAAAGGGTAAAAGGGCTCGACCCTAGCGGAATTTTTGTAGAACATCTACTTGCAATTGGCTTCAACAATTATTTTATTAATTCTATTATGAATGAAGACGGAGATAATGACTCAGGAACTCCTTCTCATGACATTGGTGACCTAGAAACAATACTCAACACCAATGATTTGCACAAACATAAAGGAAAAGGTCTCGTCAAGAAGAGTGCCCAATCACCAACTGTCACTCCAAAGAGTACGACATCTCGGAGCAGTGCTCCAATGGCTGACCAAATTAAGAAACTAACCCAAAATTATTCAGGCGGAGGAGGAGATAAGAACCCTCCTTCAGAAAAAATTGAAAGTTCCCATAAACTTCCTATGAGGAAGAAAATAAAAAATATTATATAGAAGGAAGATGAGCACCACACAGAAAGTGACATCAACACTTTCTCCCTCAAAGATATGGAACTGGAAGCTGACATTAAGAAAATGTTTCCTAACATTGATCAGTCAGGAAGCGCAGCCCACTAGAATCCATCATTAGAAATTGTTGAGAACAAAATATTCAATGAAGAAGAGTCTTTTGTATTTCAGAGCGTTGTTTTTGATAGTGAGTCCAAAAATTTAACTATTGAGGAAAGAGATGTAAAGAATAAAAAGGGGAAATCTCATTCAGAGGTTAACCTATGGAACATGCAGCCTTCCCAAATTTCCAAAATTCACCGAGCAACTAGAGATGATCTAGACGATTTGATTAGAGGCCTTGAAGAAAAGAACGCCAAATTAAAGGAAAGAATCAAAGAATTGGAAGAAGATTTGATGCCTCTTCTAGTACTTGCTGTCCTTTATAAATCATTGGGCCTTCCACACCTACGGAAAAACTAAAAGGATCTTCAAGCCTGCTCACATCAGCCAAGGGATATGTGGAGAAGAACATCAAGAAAATAATGGAACTAATTACAGAGGCTTGGGAGATGTCAAAAAACATGGTCTCTTTTGGAACGAGGGCACATGCCTTCCATGAATATCTACAGGAAGATTTGAAAAATGAAGAAGAATTTTATCTTGACGCAGCTGTACCCTTCGGTGTTAAAGTTACCAATATGACAAAGTTGAGAAGAATAGAGGAGGGTCTCCCCTCTCCAAAACAGATAAAACAATTGAACGCATCCTGGAAGGAAAAAGTTAAAAAATTGAATACCATTATCCAAGCATTTGACCAAGCTATATTGAAGAAAGAAGAACTATTGAAGAGGATGAATGAGATAGACCTAGCCGATAGCACCAATGAGGTCCAAGACCCAAAATTGATCCTCAACTCATTGTTCCTAACCAAGCAAGCCTTTGATGAACAATTTGAGATCTTTAAAGGGTAATCATTTGAAAATTTTTATGACATTCTTGAGTATAATGAAGATGACGTGGACAATTGGCTAGTGGATTATTTAGTAAAAAATCAAAATATTGAAGAAGCTTTGTGTAATATTTCCATTGATCTAAGGGACTTAGATGGTGATATATTCAATATAAAACTCTGGCATGAAATCAATGTGGCACCAATGAGAAGCTACATCAAAGAGTGGTTCAAAAAGGCTATTGACAAATTGACCGATGAAGGGAAAAAAGCAGTTGAGACGGTTCCTATAACCGTCAAGGAAGGCAATAAAACGACATTAGCAAGCAAGTAGCAGAGGGAGGAGATATACCATCATAGTAAGTTCATATTGATCACACTCTTCTTTCTTTATCAAGTCCTTCATCCATTTACTCCACCTCTTTAAATAGAAAGGTTTAACTGAAGACTAATAACTTCTTCTTTCTTCTTACCAGGTCTTGTTGTTCTTCTACCACCCACTTTCTTCCTTCTACAAGATTCATTCTTGTGAATATTTTCTTTATGGTCCACAACAGCCCCAATCCCAGTCTTTATGACAATCACATTTAAATTTTGGAGAATATGTAATAAAATATACATTTTTTTGAAATTTCAAGAGAGCTATTTTGGGAACAATCTTGACTGTACTTTGTAACCCAGTTTTTTGAATATAAAGTATTTGAGGTTGATCTATAATTATCTTTGTTTGAGCTACCCATGTACCACTCTGTCAAAGTTCTCTTATGCATGCAAACCATTTTCTTTTATTTTTATGTGATCAGAAAATCTTTAGTCAAACTATGATGGATGTGAGGAAATTTTATTTATTTGTTTTAGATGTGTGAATGTATGCGGTTCCTGGTCCATTCTCAAAAACTTTCTTTAAAAGAAAATAAAATATTTTCCATTTTTATCTTTCTGCAATTGTTACTTTTCTTTGATTACCACGACAGACTTTTGTAAAGTCCCATATTATGAAGACCTAAAGTCCCACAAAAATCATATGAACAGAGGAGTACCACCTCTATAAAAATGCAAGGGGATTTATATCCTTATGAGGTTTCTGTTTCGGTCCTAACGGATTCAAGCATCAACAACAGTCTTGGACAACAAA
This sequence comes from Picea mariana, assembly GCA_032191745.1. NCBI lineage: Eukaryota > Viridiplantae > Streptophyta > Pinopsida > Pinales > Pinaceae > Picea > Picea mariana. Next base: position 53,812 of record JASDQU010242710.1, read on the forward strand.
CAAGTTGAATTTTATTCTCAATGATTGAAGTGGAAGGTCATATCAATGATCAATCTATAGATATTTTATTTGATTAAGGAGCTATCCATAGTTACATTGATCCCGATATTGTTGAGATATTTCATTTGCAAATAAGAAAGCTTGGGAAATCTTAGCTAGTTCAGTTATCTACATGAGCTAAAATAAGAATCAATGAGTTGGTTAATGATTGTACAATGGGAATGAATGGGTTGATCACAAAGGTATATTTGAACATCATACCTTTGGGTTCATATGATTTCCTAATTGGTATGGATTGGTGTTGGGTAATTTCATGCTTGCACATGTCCTTCCTCGCGCTGGGGGGTTTAGACCCAAGGTTTATCTAGAGTTGACCAACAAAAACCCCAAAGCATCAACATATCAATCCTCAGCCAAGGCTAAATAACGTCTCATCTGAGATGCAACGAGGATCACATAGACCATAATTTCTTGTGTTGGGGATGAAGGAATAAACTCACAAAAATCCATCAGGGAAAACATTCATACATTCCATAGCTAACAACTTACTGATGTTAATAGGTAAAAAAAATACACACACATATCCAAATACCTCATAAGGAACACACAATAGATAAGAATCATTGCATCTTTATTATCATTGTTATTTCAATAAACATAGGCATACATTAAGCAATTCATATACGACATCAACATAGTCTATGTCTCGTTAGATAAGTTTCCAAGTATACAATACATTGCACCATGTGCATTCTTTGATATCCTAGATGTATGACAGACTCAGACTTATACTCAAAAGTATTACAACATTACAATGTTACAGAGACTTAGAGCGAGCTCTTCAACCATGGACAACTTAACAACAACAACTTCATGAATTCTCTGACTGACTAACTCTCATTCTGATGTCGTTACTTCCTTTCATATCCTGCTATGCTCTAGAGCACTGTTTCGGGAAGTTTCACTCCACTCTCTCTACTCACCAACTGCCTCACACACTTCTTGCACCTACCTGTAGTCCATGTATCCTTTCTAGAATCATGAAAATATTAACTACATTTTCAGCTTGACCTTTATTTGCTCCATGCTCTCTTGTGTTGCTAGAAATAATAATTCAAGAAGATTTCCTGATGATTCCGTTCTTGATTCTGGTGAGTGTATTCTTGATTTTTGGCACAACTGACAAAACATGGACCGACGCTCACTTTCGTATAATTTAATCTTGGCGTGCAATTAAAACTTGGTCAATTATGAAATTCTTGTCAATACTCACATAACTGCTTGCGTAAAACTTGGATTAAGCATGCACAACTTCGTTTGTGCGTCCATGTGATATTAACCCAAAACTTTGGGTGCTAACATGCCCCCACCACTATTACTTGGCTTATCCTCAAGCCAACTAATTTATGTAATGACAGTCACAACGGACGAGATAGTTCTTATGAGTTCCTGCACGAACTCCTTCAATTGTCACTCAGGCTCATTGAGATATCCTTGGAGATCCTTCATGAGATGAATATATGCCTAGGATTCTATTGTTATGACTTGAGAAGTTGTCGATTCTATTGTGTTGATTTTCTCAATAAGAGGGTCAACAACAACCTATGTGTATGAGAGCTATGTATACAATATCAAGGCATTATCAGTCACATAAGTGATCATTTCTGAGATATTTTGTTTCTCAAATCGGGCTGCAGTGATCTCTTTTGTTTTGGTTGTAATTGCTAACATCGCAGCGGTGCACTCTGAGGAAGGAAAAGAATCCAGAGATCTCTTTTTTTGTGTGACCTCTACTTTAGCAGCGCAGACTCTATCTTCAATTGTGGATACCTCGGGTGGATTTAGGAGATGGTTCCACAAGGTGTAGCTGCAATCAACCATGTTTGGAAATTATGCCACCCTAAATTGACCCTCTTGAACAATTGTTTGAGCCTTGTTAATCAATTGTGGGAACTGAGGTGTTTCTTGACTTGTTTGGTGGAGGAGTGGATGAAAATATATGAGTTGTGACTCAATATTCTTTAGGCGAGACTTTACGACTGAGAGTTTAAAGCTAGGAGGAATATTGTGCTCTCATTTGGAAGTAGTTGGAATTTTTGCATACAGCTTGTCCACAACCCCAAAGATATTGGTGAATGTTGTACTTATCTTATCATATTGGGCCTGGGTATTTTTGTCTGCAACAATTTTTTTTTCATGCTTATTCTGCAATGCTTGATGATCTTGAGATTCCTTTTTTTAATTCATGTGCATTTGTTTATGCGTGGTAATGTCGACCTAGTGTTGAGTTGCAACTGTGCATGAGCTTGGCCTAGTATTTGGTGTCTCTCTCCCAACTCAAAGACAAAATTTGTAACACATTCATGTATCATGAGAGTGGGGATTGGTGCCAATGGGATATCACCATGGTTGACATCCCATGTAAGTAATGTTGGTGGGTCCACTCTAAGGACATCAGCGGAGGAACTGGAACTAATTCCAGAAAATAGTGGTCACAGAGTAGTGTTTGGTACTGGTTTACTGCCCCCAAGTTGTCGATAGAGATGGTCAACATTGCACATATCCTCCAAATGGACTTTTTGTTGTAGGAGAAATTTTCATTTTAAGGCATCTATTAATGTGGTGACATCGGGCGTCATTAAGACAAAACTCTGCTATGTGGAGGGAATGGTACTGTTGATGGATGGGTCAGTCCATTGTCGCTTTTCCCCAGCTTGGGTGGGTTGTGTTTAATTTTGTGTGAGAAGTGGGTCCCGTGAGCGCTTGAAGGCCACATCATCTTTGGAACTCCTTCTAAGGGGAACCACACACTATGCCTGATACCGCACAACTTCAACAATTTTTTGGTCCTGATTGTGCTTAGTGTGCATTTCTAGAGTATCATTTTCCTGAGTGAGAAGTGGTTGGAGATGAGTGGGCCATTCGATAATGCCTTCTTGGATGTCCTCTTCCATGATGCAAAATGGTAGGAGTGCCATTGCAGTGCCCTAATAATCACTGGGATAGATGAACACTTTATGGAAAGTACATTCAAATAAAAGAAGCCATCATACTTATCCATGAGGGGGTGTAGGATGCACACTTGTGAATTAGTTTCTTGGATGATTTGTTGGTACCAACTCTAAAAAATATCATTTTTGGATGCTTGAGTGTGAGGATCCTTACTATTTTGTAGTCACAGGAATCGAGGGAATTCGAAGGCATGTTGACTTCTAGCAAGTTGTTCACAACCCTGGGGGGGGGCTGCCAAAGCATGATAGTAAGAAGAATTAGGAGAAAACTATAATGAAAATCTTTCCTGGAGTCTTGGGAATATAATAAATCATCAATGAATTCATTCATGACATATCGAGGCTAGACCATCTGAACATCGACTACACACCATTAAACTACAACGACTACCCCAAAGGGGCACTCCTCCTTTGTACAATTGCATAGGATTTTGTAGGATATCAACTGCGTAGCAAAGTGAACTGGTTGCATGTTTATATTTGAGTTAAGTACCCCATGCCTACCATGGTTGTACTATATTTACCATAGATTTCATGTTGTGTAGTGTCTTTAGGAGCTAATTCTTTTTCTGGCTCATTTCCATGCACGGTTAGGCCTATAATGTGTTAGATTGTTTCTTCATTAACTAGGTACTTCCCCCCCAACCATAAGTACCCACCATGTAGGAGGGTAAGTAACAAGCGGATGCACAGGGTAATTTTTTTGTTGTTCCCAAAGTGAGGACAATCAATTAAAGGGTGAATGTTGGCTTGTCTAAGGGGTTGGGCCCAACCTTGAGTGAGGACTAATGACTTACCATATTCACTTTGAATGTTTTAGAAATAATTATGGAAGGCCGAGGTTGGGAACTGCCCAGAGTTGTGGACATCGTAATCAGTGAATTGAACATCCTAGACCCTCCCTGTCTAGGAACCCGTTGAACTCACATGCCTTGGAAATTCCAACTCCACTGTGTTATAGCCTTAATCTTCACCATATAGGTCAAATTAAAAGCCATTAGTGGATAGAATTCTTAATTCAACTTTTTCCTAAGGTTTGACCCTTTCCAGAGAATGTTTAGAGGGCCTCGCGTGACACCTAGCATGCAACAAGTGAGGCCTCACTAGAAAACAATGGCTCAACAAGTGAGGCACTGTAAAACTTCTAGAAAAGAGGAGTTACGAGGAGAGGAGTGCGAGATGAGTTGGATATTAGTGGTAATAGCCTAGGAACTCACATCATTTGAGTTTATAGTGGCCTCTAGAAGATATAGAAGCGTCTCCTAAACCTCCTCCAAGAGCTATATAATAAAGGAAATCCTTGGACAAGAGGAAGAAGAATTCAATAGCAAGGTTATGCTTCCAAACTGCAGAAGCAACCAACAAGAAGTCATTGGAGCCTAAAATGACCAAGGAGTTGCAAGGAGAAGCAAGGAGTAAGGATATTGAAGGAGAATACATCAACACTTAAGGTATGCAATTGTGATGTAAGTTTCCATTTATAATTAATATATCATTTGGTTTTCCCTTACAATTGTTTGCAGTTGAATAACAAGTGTTTAGTTATTATTCATATTGTTATAGATCTGATTGAAAACTAATTAGATCTAGGATTCTAATCCTAAATAGGAAAGTAGAGAAGTTGTTTTGTTTCTTTTGTATACATGAATCAGGTTTTCAAGCTTGGAGCTGGAACTCTAGGACTGCAACAACCAAGAGATACAAAAGACCCCCTCTTGAAAGGTATGCATATCTTCTCCTTTCTAGAGGATTATAGTGAATTGATATCTTGAATATAGATCTAGGAAACCTTGTATAAGTCTACCCCCTGTTGTGTAGGATATCTAGGCTTATCCTAAGGAGATCTTACTGATCTATTCAGTGAGATCCTTGTAAGCATTTTTTCCATAACAAACTTTTTTTCCATCTTCGGCAGTCCTAGATCTATTCCGGCTATGTGGTCTGCTTCATGAAGCCATGGGAAGTATTTCGGTTGAGATCTGTGGAAAGCTAATTATTTTCAGGTTCAAATGTCTTGACAAGCAGGTAAGGGAGAACACACGATGGTAGGTCCCAATTATAAATACTCTCATTTGGTGTAGTGTTTATGATGAGTAAATGGGCCTTTTTGCCGCTCAGAATTAAAAGAAGAAAAAGGTGTAAGACATCAGACTATCCCCCAAAGAGTTCTAATTAATCCTAAGACTAATATAATTGAATGCAAACTAATCTAATCTAACTACTTCTAACCTATAACGGGAGAAAAACTAAAAGAATGAGTACAACGAAAGATAATATCATCAAGACCAGAAATAATTCATGTGTTCTAGAGACAATTGATAACAACAATGCTACAGATACATAGACAAATTCGTTGTACAATGTATTCATAACATTATTTATGTACTCATAAGAAAACATGTGATAACATGAGAAGATAAAACAAAGTGAAGAAATTCATACAATAGAATCCTATGCTACTCAAGAAAAAGACAAATGCACAAATAATAGCCTCATATACATTCATAAAAACCAAAAAATTCCAAAATACCTCTTGTTCTTTATTCCCTCAACATTAATAGTACCATCTTTCATTTACAAAGGGAAAAAGTCCCTTTTTACATCCAACAAGCTCTCTTTTATAAAACAAGAGAGAATCTTCAACTCTAGTGGTTGTTCCTTTCATTTCCCTTTGTTTTGTCTTTTTTACATTCCAAATTTCTTTTGCAATTTCAAAAATGTAGATGTGGGAGTTACAAATGGAATATGAATACACCCTTGGGTGGTTACATTCTCCCTATGGTAGTTTACAAATGATATTTATTCAAAAAATATTATTCACTTAGCTTGTTGGTGTCGTCTTCTCTTCCTCGAGATGTTCTAGGTATTTCTTATGTTTGTCTATTGATTAATATCTTATGATCTTCTTATCCTCTATCTCATATTTCCATTGAGCTATTTCTAGTCAGATTTTGTTGCTTGTAACTTGATATATGATTGTTTCAACATGTGTAGCATGTTCTTGTCTCAAATTCAGGTTTCTTCTGGGTTTTTCATTTTCAGACAATTTATTCTCTCAATATTCTAGAACTTTCCATCCCATATTGTTCTTATCTCTTCCATATTTCCATCAAGCCATCCTGGGATTTATTTTGTTTCTTGTAGCCTTGGATATGGTTGTTTGAAGTTTGCACATCCATTTTTGCACCCAAATCCATGGCCTTCGTTTTCTTCATTTTCTGACACCTTTTGTAACATGTATGGCCTAAATACATCCTCCATTGCATTCCTATATCTGATACCTTTCCAAATAGGTATCATAGACCCAATTCCGACACATGTAGCCCAAGTTATGCTCGTTTAAAAAACATCGCTCAATAGTCATCGATTAAGCATGTGGGGTGAATCCGGACTGTTGATCCTCAACCTGCAAAAAGAAATACCACATGCATAAGAGAGTTCAACAATTAGAGATTTAAATTGTTTATACCCTATAGATAGTTTGAATAAGAACCTATGCAGGCATGGGATTTGTGGCTTGCAATATAATTTTAGCTAATTTTCCCTTTTTTAAAATTAGGAAAATGATTAAAAACTGAAATAAATAAAATAACAAAATTATTTACATTAATCTACATTATTTACAATTATTAATAAAGTTAATAAAATTACTCCTAATCTACAAAGAAAATTAAAATTAAACTACTCTAATTATCCCCATTAATGTAAAAATAAAAATTACTAAAATTGAAACTAATAAAATAATAATAATTTCCCTACCCTGCTATGGATTTGAACCTATGACTTCCAAGGAAGAAACATATGTTTTTAACCATTAGGCCCACTTAAATATATACTCATCTTACCTACATAAAACTAGTAATCAATAAAAATTAATAAATTCAAATAAAAAAATAAATAAAATAAAAAAATAAAAGAAGTAAAACAAATTAAAAAATAAAACAGAAAATAAAAATTAATAATATCTCCCCCTCCCCCTCCCCCACCAGCATGGACATAGTCCATGGAATATAAAAGCTCATATGATCTCCTAGTTCCTCCCAGGCTTCATCGTAGAAGTTATATGCATGCCCAATCGAACTCATACTTCATTGCACACTCCCGATGACATGCACACTCCTGATGACTTGCACACTCTCGACAATCACTTCACTCCCGATGATGAGGACTTCCTATGAATTGTAATATTAATTTAATATTCAAATATAAACACTTCACTTTTTCCCAAAACAAATATTATAATAAATTTTCTAAAGAAAATACATTAAAATACTAAAGGTCAATGGGTGCACGCTTTTCAAAGACAATATGTCCAAGTCATGGTCATCGTCGAGGTTTAATGTATTGTTGTCGGGGTTAAGGTTCTAATGAGCTCCAACAACATGGATTTCCCGACGATGACACATTCCAGTCAAGCCCATTCTCGTGAATTCAAATTAAAATAATATCATAATATACACCTTCTCCCGCATATATATTAATTAAAGACTTATCCAAATAAAACTTGCATAGTGATATCACATATCGTTGTCAGGATTTTGGTAAGAGAGGTGGAGCTCATACAAAAGACCCTTGACGACGATCAACTCATGAATTTTCACATGAATATTGAGGAAAAAGAAAATATATTATAATATAATATAATTATTACAATGTAATATATTTCAGTTTCAAGGCATTGGGATTAAAACTCAATTGAAAAGACTCAATAATATATGAAAAGACTCAATTTAGATCAGTCTCAAAAGGTTTAGGGATAGGCTTGTGAGGAAGGTAGATCTGATAGCCTTGGGGGCTTCAGACCTCAAGGCAACTACAATCCAAGGTACTCTTCTTCCCAATAAGGAGAAGCTTGGAAAGAATCAAGGTCATGGTTGTAGACAAGGATCAAGAGATTCCCCACAAGACTTTCGAGGTTGGAGCGGTCACGCGAATGAAGTGGCTCTACAAACCGACTCCTACAAAACGGAAGAATAAGATCAACTATACAATCAAAAGAATAATTTTCAATACTATAAACAATATATTCTTTGTTAAATTACCTATCACTATGTACATGGAGATGTTTGTAAAAAACACGGAGAAGATACCCTGGAAGCGACTTTTCAAGAGGCCCTTAAAATTGAAAATAATATGCTAAGTTTGAAGAGGAAACCAGGAGAAGAATACACAAAAGATAAATATAAAACTAAGACCAAATCCAATGTCACCAAGTCTTCAGAATAAAATAAATATACTGATTCTATGGACATGGAATCCCTTCAGAGAATTGTCAAGAAATTTTCCAACGAACTGATTGATTTGAAGAAGCACAATGGAGAAGGATCTTCTAATATGAAGAAATGTTTTAAGTTCCAATATAAGAAATACAAGATCACTCCTCCCATCAAAAAAACCACTCTTTCTTCATTGAAGGGGATTAATATGCAATATATTGTCCAAGATCTACAACATTGGGCCACTGAAAATTTGATTGAATCTAAATATGAAGAAAAATATGAAAACAAACAAGCATAGCATCCCCAAGAAAATGATGAATTGCATGAGAAACAAGTTAATTCCTTCTGGGACATCTCATACAGAGTGGAAGAAGAGGAAGAAATAAAATAAATACACATGTCCCAAAATGTTGTGACCACTAGGAGTGCAAGAAAAAAGGATTCCTCTGATATCCCTGCCCCTTCAAAACCTCCTAAAATTTCTCCTCATGATCATAAAACATCATATGGTCCTTCTAAAATAGTTTCTCCTTCTAATTTTTTTTCAAAGTTGGAATATGATTTCCTATAAGACCTAAAAAGAACTAAGGAAAATATTTCTCTATTTGAACTAATGAACCTTCCACATATTTAGGAGAATTTTATCAGAACCCTACAAGGTATAACTTCCAAAAAATCCAAATAAGTTAATGTGGGAACAAAGAAAGAAACAAGTAAAGATATCCCATCATATGACGCTAATGCACCCAAAAGACAGGTGGCTATAAATACTTCTCTATCTGTGCAAATGTCAAGATCTACCACTCCACCTTTTTTGGTTACTTTTGAGATTTTCAACAAAAATGTGCATAATTGTATGATGGATTTTGGAGCCTCCTCCATTGTAATTCCCTTTAAAGTTTATGACAAATTGAACGTCAAAATTGAGGAATCTAATATCCAAATCATACAACTTGACAAGACCCGAGTCAAAGTGATAGGTGAGCTGAAAAATGTTTTGATCGGGATGTCCTCCAATCATAAAATACATCAAACAATTGACATTATACTTGTGGATATACCTCACACCTGTGGTATGCTCTTAAGTAGATATTGGTCTGCTACACTTAAAGGATAATTTTCCACATACTAGTCACACCTTTGGTTACCCTTTAATGGAAAACCCAATCAAATCAAGGTTGATAGAGAAATATACATGAAACATGTGGCAATGGACTTCAATGACCCAAATGATCATGCAATGTTCAATCATTATGTTCTAGGAAATTACTCATGTGACTCATTTTTTGGGAATTATCATGTTGAGATCTCATATTATGTGGAATCAAGAACACAATCTGAAATCCTTTATTGCACTCAGATTTTTGAGCCCTGTTGTAATATAATAGATGTAAATAGTCATGATATTGTATAGTCTTACGTAGTATATAGAGAAAATTTATAATTTTTTTCTAACTTCACTAACCACACTAATTTAGAAAAAAAAAAAATCCCAAGCCCATACATAATATTAAAAGAGATCCTAATATGTGGACTTTAGTTTTTGATGGGTCATAATCTCTTGAAGGTGCAGGTGTTGGATACATACTAAAGGACCCTAGTGGTAAGAAATTTATGATATCTTTTAGGATTGAATTCCAATGCACAAATAATACCACTGAGTATGAATACGTATTGCAAGGACTACGAATATCAATAGATTTTAAATAAAAAAAGATAAAGGTATTTGGTGATTCCAAGATTGTCATAAGACAGGTAAGAAACACCATACAATATCTCTCTAGTCACCTTAAGCATTACCATCATGAGGTATGGGATCTGATTAGGTACTTTGATGCATTCAACATCAGTCTTGTTCCTCGCTCTTTGAATTATGATGTTGATTTATTAGCTAATGTAACTTCTAGGCTTATTCCTTCTAAAAGATTATTGCATGACACCTTTTCCATGGAATTATTCTACAGACCTACGATACCCGAAAAGTTGTTAGAAAGGGAATTTGCATATCATATTGTAGATAAAGGTGTCACTGCATATCTTTTATAGAATAATAAAATATATTGGCCAAATTTTCCTATCCACATAGGCCAATACTCTCTGTTGAATAAGAGACATGCTGAGAAGGAAGGAAAGACTCTAAAAGAAGTGTGTCTATGCACTAAATAAAAAAAGGGACATGATTCCCATAATGTGGTATATGATCACTTAAAAGTTCTCAATCTAGCCCTGCAAAGAGCCCATGAAGTCAAATATGCAAGGGATATCTTTCAAGGAGACTTGCATTTTGAAGAAGTTTTGAATAGGCTCCCTAGAAACTTAACCAAGGAAGAAATTCAAAGGAAGAAGAGGCGAACATGGTTTTGAGAATAAAACAGTTTAAAGTTCTACTTCAACAAGATAAAGAGAAATAGGATGCCAAAGACTTAGCAACGAAGCATAAGGATGCATAATTGACTAGAAAAGAAGAAGAGGCTGAAGAGAGGTACCAACAAAGGAAGAAAGTCGAAGCTGAAAATAAACAATTTGAAATAAATAGAGGTAATAATCAAATTCTAGAGAAAAATTGGGGGGAAGCAGGTAACCCACGATATGACACCATAACTTTAGCAGACAAAGAGATTGAAAGAAATAAGAAGGCAGATGAAGAGAAATCCCTTCTATCTACTCATAATAAAGAAGAAAAGGAAGCTGCTAAATCCCATGAGGGAGAAAGATAGAAAATAGGCACAATTGTGGTGAAAAACCCTGATATAGTTATGGTCACAATTCCCCTGGAGGTATACACTCCTTTGGCAGCCATTCCAGGTATTTTTCATTCATATCACCAAGGTTGGGAGTTGAATGTGCAGTTGTAGCAGTTGGGGAGTATTACTATAGTCACAAGACTAAATCCATTAAGAAAAGAGATGCCAAAAGAAAAAAAGGAGGAAAAATCCAAGATATAACAGAGAGAATCATTAGATGGAAGTCAAGAATGGATCTTAAAGAAAATTCTATTCAAACAACATCAATCCGCAATGCTTTCGCTGGTGCTAATTCTATGTCAATTTATGAAATGGCCGAAGCACTAGATATAGACAAATCAAGAATATTAGAACTGAAATCTTCCATAGAATTTTTTAAAGACACTGTGACCAATGAATTCAAGAATGAAGTCGTGGAAGAAGAACATTTTCACAGAGAAGAAATACAAAGACAACTCCAACTCTAAGAAAAAGAATTAAGTGTAGAGTTTGAAAAAAGTCAGCCTAAAGAAAAAGATGCACCATGAAAATATAGAGAAACTCAAAATCACACATGATTAAGAAGTAACGAGAGTCAAAGGAGAATAACTTGAGATTAGGAAATATAATTAAAGGATTGAAGAACAAGTTCAGAGATTGCAACAAGATAATCGTATTCTGGAGAACACTATAGAAGAAAGCAAGACAAAAATAGTTGTCCCAGAAATAATTAGAGAAGAAGCCATTAGGGAAAATGAAGCACTGAATGCAGAAAAAATTATTTCTCTCATTACATAGAATTCAAAAGAATTGGTATAACCACATGAATATAGGCCAACAAATGAATGTCATAAAGGAAAAATATCAGAAAGTTCAAAGTGCATATGACCATATCATCCAATGGAAATATGTTTGTGATAATCCTCTGAGTAATTTGCCAGTGTATACAACCAAGAAAAAAATTAAATAACAGATGTTTCTAAATATGGGGAAATCCATTTTCAATAACATGGATAATACTCAGACGAATGTTGAACAAGTTTGAAGGAAGTTATGGAGAATAATAGAAGATCTACTAGAATAATTTAGAATGAAAAGGAGAGAAGACTTGGAAAAGGCTGGATCATCTCACACAATGATTGAATATGTCGAGACCAGAAGAAATATGAGCATGAAATCTATTGATGCAATGAAAGAAAAAGACCACAAAATACTGGAAAAAAGGATAGTTAAGCCAAATCAACTTATTATGTTGATCGAACATTTCATACAACAAACAAAGGAAGTCTAAAGACAAAAATAATGACCCGAATTTGCGATAATGAAATTGATATTGAGAACATGCAAGTGAGCATATTGGAGGTCATACTAGAAGATTTCAATACATGGAAAGACTTAAAGGATCAAATGCAAATTCCCAAAGTCAATTAATTATATTAACCACCCTATATTTTTGATTAATTGTTTAATCTGGGTAGAATCCCAATCAGAAAACAAAATGAAATGTTGTAATTGTCCTATGATAAAGAGACAGTTACAGAAGATGAAAATACCTCTCTAATGTTTATAAAAGAAATGAATGTAAAAGAGAGGGAAATGTTGCGCTTTGTGTTGAGGCTGTAATATTACTAAAATTTTATGAAGAGCAAGAGGCAATTCTGAAACTTTGATTGTGGCGAATGTATTTCAGACTATTCTTAATGCATTTTCCCTAATCTGAGTATGGCATGTCCTACTGTATAAATTTCTTCTACAATGTTCTTGTATTCTTAGATTGTTATGGTTTCCTTTATTGAATGTAGTTATAATATTTTTGTAGACAATAACAACTAATTTTTATTTCCTTTCTTAATAATATTAATGCGCTTATATCCCATTTGAATGTATGAACTAATTCTAATTCAAAAGGGCATTTTTCTTAACTATATTCAGTCTTCCTTAGTTAGCTCCTGATCAAGATAGGATTAATATAACTTAGGATTGCATCTTAAAATAGTTTTAACTAGCATCATTTTCATTTATTTTTAGACTTTAATTCATCTAAGAACCTCTGATTCTTAGATTCATATTCAAATAATATATTTAGTTTGGAAATTAGGCCAATATACTTATCAGAAATTCCATCCCATATGAGAGTGAGTCTAATTGGGGATTTCCATTAGGAATTCTCCCTTACCTGATTGAACAAGCCACCTGGACTTGTCAACACTTGGTACTTACCTAATTTGTTTAGCATATACGCAATTACTACCTTGTATATGTATAAGAAATAATGAAATGAATAAGACAAACGAAATGTCACTACATAATTCAAACAAATATTGTAAGCAAATACCTGGGACAATCACTGCCAATATTATTTGCTCCCTCTTTATTAAAATCCAAGGAGGAAGGTTATTGTTTATAACAAAAATAGGCCATGCTAAGTAAAGATATATGATCTCACCTAGAGGATTGACACCATCAACTACCAATGAAAGCCTAACACTACAAGGTTATTCTTTAAAAATCAATCATGTTTCTTCGTTGTTCCTAAATGAAGAAGCATCTACAAGCATTCGAAGAACACCATCTTCACTTATGTGTCATTCATGGTAATTCATAAATTGTGTTATGCTTTCATACTTGAACAGTCGCTGCAAACATGGAATTGTCGAAATATGACGAAGGACCTTGTGAGGCAACTTTTGTTTTACTTGATCAGTTTGATACCTATTGATTTGACATTGTGGACATTTCATTTATGATGCATATTGTCCATAATATATAATATGATCATTAGGACATGCATCAATAATCTAATAATCCATTATATTTTATTTCATAATGGCAGATAACTCTTGGTATGTGCGAGATAGATTATTTGATGGTGGTAAACAAATTTCACCTAACAATATGCAACATAAAATTAACTAGTTAATGTAAATAATAGTATTAAAAAATATCACATCCTTAATATATTACACATTTATTGACTCTAAAAAAAGATAAAAGGAATTTCGACCTTTATGTTTATGTGACAAATTATATTGATACGTACCTTAGGATATGTGTGAAACAAGTGTTTGAAAAATCATTCAATACCTTCAATTTCACCAACAACACTAAAGATGATAGAATATTTGTTCTTGAGACTTCATAAAGGGGTTATTGTGCATTCTGAAGCAGAGGTATATCATGAATATCATCAAATTTGTCCTCATCGATAGGAGCAAAGATGTCATGGATCAATCTATTTGTCCCATCATCTGGCTCGACAGTATTATTGGTGTTATATTCTTCCATATAAGAATTAACTTGATCATGATGATATTCAATATCCATACAACACCCATCCTCCTCGGTATGTACAATAATATTTCTACTACTACTAGGCACATTCTCCGATGCCATACACCTAGGAGGATGATCCAGAATATATTTACAGAATGAAATGAATATAGATTATTATCAAAAGATGCTTAACATAGAATAACAGATATACAATAAAATTGGTTTCTATTTAATAAGGAAATAAATTTAAACTGTAAAATGCAGTGTAAACAAGCTTGCTAGAAAGGTGGCGACTTATCTCTGAGAATATATGTGACGGTTGCACTCATTCATAAGAAGATGATTAAAATGAGGCTTTGAAGGACCTTTTACAATAAAAAGGAATGGAAAAAGCCCTAGACATCCAAAAAACCTAACCCTAGGAGATGAAGCGCCAAAAGTCATGTGGGCCTCGTTTGGGTAAGTTAGTACTTCAACTTCTCGGGGTTGTAACTTTTGCATACGATCTTTGTTTTAGGTGCATGATAGCCCATTGGAAAGTTCTATCCAAGGAATACACATTTTTTTGCTATCTATAAAAGGTCATTTTGATTGTGGTGAGCCCTAAAAAATGTTGTTTAGGGCCTCAAAACGGCCCCGCAAGTCAGCGACCCGAAAACTAGGGAAGAAACTGCCAAACTGAAAAACTGCCAAAATGAGACAATTGGAATAGGTGGGAGGCCATTGAAATCCATATGGATCAATAATCCCCCCTTAGGAAGCAATTATCTCCATTGTGTTGAGTTCCCCCATTAGATGAGGAAATTTATGCTGAATTTGGCTCTGGGTGAGCCACTTGCCTTGGTGCAAGAGTTGCCCTGCTTTAACAACTCGATAAAGTTGGATCCTTTGTTGGCAAGTTCCCTTGATTTGTTTTTCCAAAATATGATCAATGGATTCATTTTGTATACAGTCGAGTTTGATCTCTATTGGTGTCAGTTGTTCTTCTATCTCTGAGGTGTCCAATAATGGTGGGAAATACGGTCGAAGGATATCCACGTTGAACACTGGGTGCAAGCCAAGGAAAATCGGAATATTGAGCTCAAAAGAATTATCAGCCACAACCTTGGTGATGGTGCATAGCCCATAACAGAGTGGGAGAAGCTTTCGATGGGGTCCTGTAAGGCACTCTTTCTACAAGTGCAACCAAACTTTGTCACGCACCTGAAAGTTATGTGGCACCCGGTGTTGATCATGGCGCTGCTTGTACTTATCATTGGACTTATGTAGGATATCCTAAACCTATTGGTGGATGTGCTGGATCCTCTCAATGAAATCAGTGGCTTTTTCAACTTCAGTTGGAGCAGGAGATGAGTTGGCTGAGGTGACCACAAGGGTTAGTGAAACATCTATGGGACCCAATGGTTGGAATCCCAACCCCACCTGAAAGGGGATCTGGTCAGTTGAGCTATGTAGGGATTGGTTGTAGCTATGATGAACATAGGGGATACTCTCATCCCATGTGTGAGGGTGCTTGGAATTATACATGCATAGGATATGCATGATCATTCGATTTAAGACCTCCATTTGGCCATCTGTCTGGGGATGGAAGGCTGTGGATTTAGTGAGCTTGGTGTCCCAGCAGTGACCATAGGCTTGACCAGAATGTGTTGAGAAATCGACTGTACTGATATGAGACAATGATTTGTGGTATTCCAAAATGGACCCAGACTCATTCAAAGAATATCTTGGCAATGGCCTCCACTTTGATGCTCTTTTTCCAGGTGACTAGAATCGTCATCTTAGAAAAGAGATCCACAATCACAAAAACACATTCATTGCCCCACTTGGTGGATGGGAGGCCCGACATGTAGTCCATTGAGATGGATTCCCATGACCTATCAGAAGTAGGAAGAGGGGTGTACAGGCCTTGTTTCTTAGTGGTCGGTTTGGAAATCATGCAGGCAGTGCAGGACCTGATATACTTGATGACCTCCTATCAATGTTTCATCCAGTAGAAATGTTTCAGCAACATTGCCATTGTATTTTCGATGCTGAATTATCCACCTGACTGTAGTGGGCTTCCTGGATCATCTTCGCTCGCACGCTTGATGGAACATAGATATGGCCTAGATGGAACAACAACCCATCCTGAAGATGGAAATTAGCGAAAACTACATTTGTGCCCAACATTTGGTAGGTGGTTGCAAAGTCTGGGTATGTCTCATAGAGTTGGGGCCATCCAGAGGTCTCATGGCTGAAAGAGTCTAGCACCGTGGCGAGTGTCACGACTGGCAGTTTGCTGAGGCAATCAACGAAATGGTTGGTGCTTCCCATTTTATACTTGATGTTGAGGTCAAATTGATGAAAGTACGACCACTTACGATGGAGGTCATTCTTCAATTTTCCTTGTGTCTACATGAACTGCAGTGGCTTATGATCAGTGTGGATGAATGACTCCTTCCCAAGAATGTAATGTCTCCACTGGCGGTAGGATTTCATAATGTAGTACATTTCTTTGTCATAAGTAGGGTACTTACAGATAGAATCTGATAATGTCTCACTATGATAGGCAATGGGGTGGCCATGCTCAGTGAGAACGATTCCCATAGCATAGTCTGAAGCATTTGTCTCGATATCAAAGGGTTGTTGCAGGTTTGGTAGTGAATGTACTGATGCTGAGCACGAGTGTTTCTTCAAATCATCGAATGATTTTTTTTGGGACCGGCCCCACACAAATTTCTCCTTACCACCACCCTAGTTACTTGGCTGAGGGCCCATGCAATATGGGAGAATCTCAGCATGAACCTGCAGTAGAAATTGACAAGTCCCAAGAAGATTTGAAGCTCAGTGAGTGTGGTTGGGACTGGCCAGTCACAGATGACTTGGATTTTGGCTGGATCCACATGTACGCCATGGTGATCAACAATGTAGCCCAGGTAATGAACCATGTCCATGACGAAGGATCATTTTTTCAAGTTGGCATAGAGCTAGTGTTGCCGGAGGGTGTGCATAACCTGTTGAATATGCTACAAGTGTTCTTCCCAAGTCTTGTTGTAAATGAGGATGTCATCCAGATACACCACTACAAAAGTATTAGTGAATGGTCGTAGAATATAGTTCATCATCCCCATGAAAGTAGCTGGAGAATTTCTCAAACCAAAGGGCATGAACAACCATTCAAAAATACCTTCCTTTGGCTTGAAGGTCGTCGTCCATACATATGTATGTTCTATCAGGACCTGGTGGTAGCCAGACTTCATATCAATCTTACTGAAGCATTTGGCCCCCGTGAGCTGATCAAGGAGGTCGTCGATTCGGGGAATTGGGTACCATTTTCTGACTGTGATTTTATTCAGGGCTCGATAATAAATGCAAAGTTGCTAGGTTCGATATTTGTTTTGTACTAGCATGATTGGGATCTCGCAAGGTGATGATCTGAGACAGACGTGCCCCTTGTGGAGAATATCTTGGATCTTCTGCTTGATCTCCTCATTCTTTAACAGAGAGTAGTGATGGACTGGCCCATTTGGAAGCAGTGTGTTGGGGGTCATATCGATGGGGTGCTTGAACTGACAGTGTAGAGGTACCCCGATAGGTGAGGAGAAGATATCTGAGTATTCTTCCACAATCTTATCCACTTTCTTATGTTGTGTGGAGAGGTCGGCCACGGAGACCCTGGATGTGGCTGCAATATTTCGCTCATTCTGAGAGAAAATCATAAAGAAGAAAAACTTTCCTATCTGAGAGATGACCTTTCTGCATTGCTTGGTAGAGATCAAGGAAATAACACTGGGTGGTACTGCCTCGGGTATCCTGTACAATTTATTGTTCAAAGTAATAATAAAACTGTGAGGCCTAGACTCATATATAGCATGGCGTTTCAATAAATATGGTTGGCCCAAAAGAACATTAAAAACTTCGAAAGGTGAAATATCAAAAAATACCTCGTATTTGAAGGGCTTGATGCTGAATGAAATGTGACATTGTTGGCTGATGCGGACGTCGCTTCCTTAGTGGAGCAATCCGATGGTGTAGGGTTGTGAGTGCGACATTATTTGCAGGGCAAGTCGCATGAAAACCTATTCTGAGATGAGGTTCTTCTGGCTACCTCTATCAACGATGAAGTGCAGTGGGGTACCCTTCAACCACATCTGTAAATGAAAAAGGCACTCGGTTTCCTCTGGCTCGTCTAGTTCATTGGGTTGGAGCTTGGTGCTAGCAATGGTAGCACTTGGTTTTGCATCAATGATCTATCTCCCCCTTTCTGGTTTTGACTCAGAGTCAGAACCCGCATCTGATTTAGAGGCTTTCACCTTAGCCACTAGTGACTGATTCAAGCGACAATCACTAGTGTTATGCCAGGGGCTCTTATGTAAGTCGCACCATTTTGCAGTATCTTTCTTTGTATTTTCGATGTCCTTCTTTGCTTGCAGCCTGGAATGGTTGTCCTAAGGTTTTCTGTCTTTTCTCCGTCCTTTGTTCTGTGGGTTGGGGCCACCCTTTCCTGGATTTTGCTGCGAGGGGTTCCCAGGCCTAAATTGTCACGTCTTTTGTTTGAGTTTCTGCTCAATTTTGACGGCATATTGGTAGGTCGCGCCAAAGGATGAGCTATACAGAAACTCCATTTCGGCATGGTTGTATCTATGTAGACTATCTAGATACTTGAGCACTAGATGTCGCTCAGAATATTTGATACCCATATTGGTGTTGAAATAATGTAACTGCAAAGAGCATTCTTATTATTATTGGATTAAATCCCCATTGTGGATTAATCATGTCATTATTATTATTATTGTTATTAGATTAATCCCCATTGTTGATTAATCATGTTGGTAATTGTATACAGACCAAATCCCCTTTTGAGGATTGGTCATCGGACAATTACAAAGGGCATAATAAGAATTCAGCCCCAGTAGTTATTATTGAAGACCCATAATTAATTAAAGGTGGGTTTACCCACCCAGAGTGAGAGGTCGACCCTGCGAGTGGTGACCTTTCACACATGTCAGTCTTGTATAAATAAGAGGCTAGCACCTCACTTCTAACACACATCTCACTTGCTCATTCTCTTATGAGGCAAGCTACAATTACTAGTTGGAGAGAGGGAGAAGAGTGGCGCATCTCTTGGGGAGGACTGTCTGTATTGATTTGAGTTATCTCTTGAACATTGTATAAGCTATTTATGATAAGGAAGTTTTTGCTGAGTTTTCTTCCCCTAGAGGGTTTCCCAGGATAAATGTTGTGTCTCTTGTGAATGTGTATTTCTCAGTGATCTTGTTCTTATGATGCTCTTATCTATTGAAATGCAAAGAACTATAATAATGGCATAAACATTAACATG
>JASDQU010242711.1:30318-49385 GCA_032191745.1 Picea mariana
GGGTGCCTTTCCATGGTCACCCTGGAGAGATGTAGTAGGTGAAACTCGGACACGGTCACCTTGGACAAAAGTTGACACAATAAATCAATCAACAAAAGTTATGAAATTCACCTGTAACATTTAAAAAATGAAATATTGGAGTAATATCAGAAAAAAAATAATGAAATTTCAAAAATTTAGTTGTTGTAGTCATAAGTTGTTATTGTATTTAACATTTACCTGGTGTGGCACTGTGGGTGCCTTTCCATGGTCACCCTGGAGAGATGTAGCAGGTGAAACTCAGACACAGTCACACTGGACAGAAGTTGACACAATAAATCAATCAACAAAAGTTATGAAATTCACCTGTAACATTTAAAAAATGAAATATTGGAGTAATATCAGAAAAAAAAAATGAAATTTCAAAAATTTACTTGTTGTAGTCATAAGTTGTTACTGTATTTAACATTTATCTGGTGAGGCACTGCGGGTGCCTTTCCACGGTCACCCTGGAGAGATGTAGCGGGTGAAACTCGAACATAGTCACCCTAGACAGAAGTTGACACAATAAATCAATCAACAAAAGTTATGAAATTCACCTGTAACATTTAAAAAATGAAATATTGGAGTAATATCAGAAAAAAAATAATGAAATTTTATAAATTTAGTTGTTGTAGTCATAAGTTGTTATTGTATTTAACATTTACCTGCTGAGGCACAGTGGGTTCCTTTCCATGGTCACCCTAGAGAGATGTAGCGGGTGATTTTCTACCACGGTCACCCTGGACAGATGTTGACACAATAAATCAATCAATAAAAGTTATGAAATTCACTTGTAACATTAAGAAAATGAAATATTGCAGTAATAACAAAAAAAAAAAAATGAAATTTCTGAAATTTAGTAGTTACAGTCATAAGTTTTTATTGTATTTAACATTTACCTTCTAAGGCAAAGTGGGTGCCTTTCCACGGTCACCCTCTCCATCTATTCGATTTAAGTTGTAATCGATCAACAACTCTTCACTTGGAACTATTGTTTTTGTTGCACATACAAATATACGATTTCCTTCGCGTGCCTCAAATATGCAATTCGGTTTCTTAGTTGTTTCCACTGGTCGTGTAGTATTTATAAATCCTGCAATGTTTCCAATAGCTTTTGGCCTTCCATCAATATACATAGTTTCCCCTTTATTTTGATTTCTATATAGTAGTTTTATATAATTTATGGCAACTCCGTATCTCCGCATACTTTGCGTATATCGGACCAACATCAACCAGTGATTGTATTTGTATAATGGTCCGACATACTCCATCAATTTAGTTACAATTCCATAGCCGACCTTTATGCCATCCATGGAAAATAACCCCAATCCATGTAAGGATGAAGGAGCAATGCGATACATCCTCCCACCGATGAAGAAATATGTGCCCACTTCAGGTAGAGCCTTAGGTGCCCATCCTTGCACTATATGTTTATACCTCAAGGGAAACTCAATGTCACCTATGTTCTCGACATCATAATTATACAACCATCCGTTGGTAATAAAAAATTGCATGCGGGTACAAAATCTTTTCTTTACCTTTTCCAACCTAGTTGATCTAGAACCGGTAGATCTAGTACAACACGTCTCACTTTCAACCTCTCTTACTATATCTTGATCATCACTCGAGGAAGATAGATCTAACAGATACCTATTTGGTGGTACCTACACTCGTTAAAACAAGAAGATAAGTTATTGTGCCAATATACGTTTTTGGTACAAACACAGTTGCATATAGTTGCATTTAGTTGCGTAAAGTTGAAATTGCCACACCTATCCATCATATAGTTGCATAAAGTTGAAATTTCCACACCTAGTTGCATATAGTTGCATAAGTTGCATATAGTTGGATATAGTTGCATAAGTTGCAATATAGTTGCATAAGATGCAATATAGTTGCATTTGACCACTCACCAATATTTGAGAATATAGTTGCAATATAGTTGCATTTGGAACCATTGGTATTATTTAAGAGATATTTGGCCTCGAGGTCTATGAACTAACCATTGAATGATCATGTAGATAATGTTTAAGGGATATTTGGCCTTGAGGTGGGATTTGGACACCATTAATATTTTTTCACATCACATATGGGAGTTTAGTCTTGTACCATCATCAAGGGAAGGAGAAAAGGGAATTAGGATTTAAATGAACCTTATGTGCTTAATGACCAAGATCAAGGCCTCCAATTAGGAATATGGGCAATATTAGTATGCTTTAAATAATAATAATGGCTATTAGGACACCATATGGTCACCATTCACAGGTTTTATACATCATAGTTGGCTCTCAAGGCCTCTAAGAAGGAACTTAGTGCCATTAGGAGGATATAGTTGCATTCATAAGTTGCATTAGGAGGATATAGGTCACACATTCATAAGTTGCATATAGTTGCATAAGTCGCATATAGTTGCATAGTTGCATAAGTTGCATATAGTTGCATAGTTGCATAAGTTGCATTATTGCCAAAAGATGCATGTTGCATAAAGTTGTGTAAAGTTGCATAAGTTGCATTGTTGCATAAAGTTGCATGTTGCAAAAAGTTGCATGTTGCATAAAGTTGCATGTTGCATAAAGTTGTGTAAAGTTGCATAAAGTTGTGTAAGTTGCATTGTTGCATAAAGTTGCGTAAAGTTGCGTAAAGTTGCATAAATTTGCGTAAAGTTGCATGAGTTGCATTGTTGCATGAAGTTGCATGTTGCATAAAGTTGTGTAAGTTGCATAAGTTCCATAAAGTTGCCTAAGTTGCATAACTTGCATGTTGCATAGTTGCATATTTTCTTAGTTGCATAGTTGCGTAGTTGCACAAGTTGCGTAATTGCATAGTTGAATAAAGTTGCATAAAGTTGTATAGTTGCATAAAGTTGTGTAAAGTTGCATAAAGTTGTGTAAGTTGCATTTTTGCATAAAGTTGCATGTTGCGTAAAGTTGCATAAATTTGTGTAAAGCTGCATAAGTTGCATTGTTGCATAAAGTTGCATAAGTTGCATAAGTTCCATAAAGTTGCATAAGTTGTTGTTAGGATATTTAGACACTTAGGAGTTAGTAAGATCTACTTGGTCTATTGTGTTGTTAGGTAAAAGTCTGTTTTCTAGTGTGTTTCATTGTAAAAGTGATCTCCACTTCTCTTTATAAAAGTGGGTCACTTCATAAAACAACTTACACAATCACGTGGTCATTTGGTTACTGATTGTGCCTTTTTTTAAAAGGGCATAACTCTAACATCAAAAGTCTGTTTTCAGTGCCATTTTTTTAAAACCGCATAACTTTTCGAGCTCTTTCCATCCAGATCATCAGTTTCAGTTTTTAAATCCACATTATCTGCATATTTAATATGGCTTCTACAAGTACTATATTGCTTACCAATGACAACTACTTCCAATGGAAATGTCATATGGAAGATTTATTAAGAAGTAAAGGCTTATAACGGATTACCTTGGGAAAGGAAAAAGCACCCACTGATGCTGATAAGAAATCCAAGTGGGATAATAGGAATGACGAAGCACGTGGACTAATCGGAATTTCCATCTCTCCTGATTTAAGGTACCACCTTCAAGATATTGATGACCCCAAAGAAGCTTGGGACACAATTGAATCTGTGTTTGGTAAACTCAATATTATTCGAGCACAACGGTTAGAAAATCAAATACTGACCTTGAATCCAAATGATTTTTCTTTCCTTGGAGACTATCTATCTAGGTTTAAAACACTCGGAATTTTATGTGAAGAATGTAAGATAAAGATGGAGGAAGAGCGTTGCATCTATCTTATTCTTTCTAAGCTAGGTAGTGCATATTTTGTGTTTGTATCTACCTTTTATGCCACAAGAAAGGCTCTAGGGGAAGAATCTTATGAAAAACCCACTATTGAGTCCTTTTGTGCTTCTTTGATTCGAGAGGAAGATAATATTCTACAATTTGGAGTGATCAACACCGCAGGTCCCTCCAACAAACCTTAGTTGCCCAATAGAAAGATAAACCCAAGTATCCCAAGAAGAAACATCCTCGCTACAACAACAAACAACATAAGGGTCCCAAACCTACTCAGACAACTTCAGCTCCTACTAGTGACAAAGGAGAAAAATATAAAAGTAAGAATACTAACAGACATTGCAACTTTTGTGATAAATATGGTCATGATGAGTCCAAATGTTTCAAGAAGATGGCAGCTTTAGAAGCAGCGATGAAGAAGCACAAAATCAGTATTGATTATGCTTCTTCTTCTCACGGACATGCACTTTCTGCTTCTGGTTTCTCCTTCAATTCAAATCTACTACTATTTCTTCTTCTGATGAGTGGCTTATTGATTCAAGAGCATCTTATCATATGGCTAAGGATAAAGCCATATTTTATGCTCTAAATGAATGTAATACCAAGAAAATATTTGTTGGTGATGATAGATCTCTTAGTGTTATAGGATCTGGAACAGTTCAAGTAGATAATGGTCATTTCAATGATGTATTATGTGTTCCAAGTCTTTCTTGTAACCTTCTATCAATATATCAAATCACTCATTCAGGTGAAGGTAAAACCGTCGAGTTTTCACCCCACCAAGTTGTAATCAAGAATCTAAAATATCATAATCATGTTCTTGCAACTGGAATTGTTGATGATATTACTAGGTTGTAGAAGTTTGACAACTTTGGGTCATCAAATTTTTCATCAGTTTTTTTTGCTCATAGCGATGATTTGAGCAAACTTTGGCATGAGCAGTTTGGTCATCTAAACTATCGCTCATTGCAGCAACTATGTAATCAACATATATTGACTGGTCTTTCTCTTGTTTCATGCAGAGATGGTGTTTGTGCCGGTTGTGTTCTCAACAAACATCATCGGGACAGTTTTGACAAACGTGCCTCTTGGCATGCCTCAGGTCCTTTGCAGCTTGTTCACAATGATTTGTGTGGTCCACTTTCTTCTCCTTCTTTTTATGGATACAAGTATTTCTTAACTTTCATTGATGACTTTTCCAGACATACATGGGTTTACTTCTTAAAACTCAAGAGTGAAGTTTTTGAAAAGTTTTTGGCTTACAAGGCCCTTGTAGAAAAACAATCTGGACATCAAATTCAAAGGTTAAGAACAGATAATGGAGGCGAATATGTGAACAATAATTTTACAAGCTACTGCACTACACAGGGAATCCAAATGCAACACATTGTTCCATATACACCACAACAAAATGGTGTTGCTGAGAGAAAGAACCACACATTAAAAGAAATGGATAATTGTATGATCCAATCTAAGGGATTAAGTCTAAAGTATTGGGCAGAAGCCATTAGCTGTGCAAATTACATAGTAAATCGCACTCCCACAAAGGCTCTTAAAAATATAACATCGGAAGAAGCTTGGACTAAAATTAAACCAAATGTAAGTCACTTCTGTGTATTTGGTAATATAGCATGGGTTCACATTCCTGATGAGAAAAGAAAAGCATTGTTGCCTAAAAGTGAGAAGTGTATATTTGTTGGTTATTCTGAAGATGTCAAAGGTTACAGACTTCTTCAATCACATTGTAATGAAATTATTATTAGAAGAGATGTTAAATTTGATGAAAATCTCTTGGCTTGCGAGCCTAATTCGACGATTGTGCCTTCTTTGGTCTGTGAAAAATCTTCAACATTTGTTCCTTCTTATGATCTGGTTTTTCCTTTAGATGATGATAGTGAGGATGAAAATCCACCTCCGCCTGCTCACCCTCCTCTAGATGAGTCCTTTGAACCTGAACCAGCACCAACTCCACTGCTTCCTAGATGGGTCCGTTCAACATGAGAAGCAGTTGGTGATCTTGTCGATGATCCTTCAGATTAGCGTCAGACACGTTCACAGTTCTAGGGAGCCTCTTCTCTTTTGGCTCAAGTTTCATAAACTCATGATCCAGAGACATTCGCAGAAGCTTCAGGTCATCCAGATTGGGATACAACAATGAATGAAGAGTATCGTTCTTTAATGGAAAATGATACTTTGGATATTGTACCTCTTCCAAAAGGAAGAAAACTTGTTTGATGCAAATGGGTCTAGAGAACTAAGTATGCATCAGATGGAAGTGTTGAAAGACACAAGGCTTGGTTAGTTTCCAAAGGATTTTCCCAAGTTGAAGGAATTGACTATAATGAAACATTTTCCCTTGTAGAAAAAATGAATTCCATCCACCTTGTTCTTTCCCTTTGCTGCCTCACATAAATGGGAGGTCCATCAGATGGATGTTAAATCCGCCTTCTTGCATGGAGATTTGCAAGAAGAAATCTACATGGAAAAACCTCCGGGCTATGTCTAGAGTGACTCTAACCTTGTTTGTCGCCTCAATAATTCTCTTTATGGTCTCAAGCAAGCTCCTCGAGCTTGGTATGCCAAAATGGATAGCTTTCTTATTGCCCCTAGATTCTCTAGATGCCATTCTGATCCTAATGTTTGTACTAAGAAAGTAGGAAGCCATCTCATAATCCTTGTCCTTTATGTTGATGACCTTATCCTTACTGGTAGTGACTCAAAACTTTTAAACCATGTGAAAACTATCCTTAAGAATAAATTTGAAATGACAGACTTAGTCTTTTTGCACTATTTCCTTGGCCTCCAAGTTTTGCAAACCAATGAAGGAATTTTTCTTTCCCAGTCTAAGTATGCTTGTGACCTTCTTCATCGCTTTTACATGGACAATTGTAAACCAACCCCTTCTCCCTTCCAGAATGGAGTCAAGCTTTCTGCCACCTATACTTCTCCTAAAGTTGATGCCACCCTATACCATTATTTAGTTGGTAGCCTCTTATACTTGATTCATACCCGTCCTGATCTTTCCTTTGTTGTTGGTCTTGTTGCCCAATATATGCAAACACCCCATGAAATCCATTGGAAAGAATCTAAAAGGATACTTTGCTATGTTCATGGTACAGTTCAGTTTGGGATACATTACAGTTCAGGGGGGACTCATTTATTGGTTGGTTTCACTAATTCAGATTGGGACGATGACCCTGATGATTGGAAGTCTACAACAGGTTATGTTTTCAGCCTTGGTTCAGGACCTGTCACTTGGGCTTGTAATAAACAACATGCTATTGCACTTTCTTCAATAGAAGTAGAGTACCGAGCATCGGTAAATGCAAGTTAGAAAGCCCTGTGGCTTCGACAGATCCTTTCATAGTTTGGATTCTAGCACCAGCATCCAACCAACCTTTGGTGTGACAATCAGAGTGCCATCAAGCTCGCCAAAAACCCAGTTCAACATCAGTGTAGAAAACACATCAAGCTACACATGCACTTCATTAGAAAGCTCATTCATGATCAAGTTATTGAAGTGCTCTTTTTCCCTATAGAAGATCAAGTTGCAGACATTTTCACAAAGCCTCTTATAGAAGAGAAGTTTTCTAAAATTTGATCTAAGTTAGGAGTTCAATAAGTTGTCATTAAGGGGGGATAGGCTCTAATGCATCCTTCCTTATCCTATTGTGTCACTATTGTAAATCCTTCAATCCTATCCCAAGTTGTTCTTAAGGGGGGGTGTTAGGATATTTAGACACTTAGGAGTTAGTAAGATCTACTTGGTCTATTATTTTGTTAGGTAAAAGTGTGTTTTCTAGTGTGTTTCTTTAGTATGCATTAGTATTCATTTGTAGTTAGGAAATCTGACAGTCACGATATGTTCCTGACATAGAGTGATCTGACGGTTCATACTATCCTCAATCTTAAGACCATTGATCCATGTCTTAGCACCCGATTGGTCCATGATCTCTATTTAAAGAGCATGGAGGGTCATTTGTCGATGATTAATTGTGAGAAAATCTCATGTAAAAATCTCTCTGTAATCTTTTTTTATTTGCATTAATAAACTGCTCCAAGTGGCCGTGTTGGTTGGGGTCGTGGATGTTTCCCCGTAGGGGTTTTACCACATGAAAACATCGGTGTGTTGATATTTGATCTGGTTATGTGAGTGGTTACTGAAGGTGTTCTTCCTCTGTTGGAATACTTGTGTTTTCGAACAGTTGCATGTTGCATAGTTTCATATAGTTGCGTAGTTGCATAGTTGCATAGTTGCGTAGTTGCATAGTTGCGTAGTTGCATAGTTGCATAGTTGTGTAGTTTCATAGTTGCATAGTTGCATAGTTGCATAAGTTGCATAGTTTCATAGTTGCATATTTTCATAGTTGCATAGTTTCATAGTTGTGTAGTTGCATAGTTGCATAGTTGCATAGTTGCATAAGTTGCATAGTTGCATAGTTGCGTAAGTTACGTAAGTTTTGGGCATAATGTATAGCAAATAACATAAGGTTATTAGGCCCTATTTGAATCTTATAAGGGATGATAATTGTGATGCAGTCCTTAAACAACCACATAAGATCTATGTAGGGTATCTTTGGAACCATTGGTACATTTTCATAATAAGAATAGGTCTCAAGGTGTGTACCATGGTTAGGAGAGGAAATAGGTACCTTATTTTCTTAATGAGAAGGGAAGGAGAAAATGGAATTAGAATGTTACAATGTACATTCCATTTTAAAGCTGAAAATTTCCTAATGTTACAATGTCAATTGCATAGTTGCATATTTGCATAGTTGCATAGTTGCATAGTTGTGTAGTTGCGTAGTTGCATATTTGCATAGTTGCATAAGTTGCATAGTTGCGCAAGTTGCGTAAGTTTTTGGCATAATGTATAGAAAATAACATAAGGTTCTTAGGCCCTATTTTAATCTTATTAGGGATGATAATTGTGATGCAGTCCTTAAACAACCACACAAGATCTATGTAGGGTATCTTTGGAACCATTGGTACGTTTTCATAATAAGAATAGGTCTCAAGGTGTGTACCATGGCTAGGAGAGGAAATAGGTACCTTATTTTCTTAATGAGAAGGGAAGGAGAAAAGGGAATTAGAATGTTACAATGTACATTCCATTTTAAATCTGAAAATTTCCTAATGTTACAATGTCAAAAGCGATTGTTGGGCTTTTTCCAACACTCCCCCACTTGGCAATCACTTTGAAAAAGTGTCAATGCCAATCAACTCTATACACAAGACAAATTTCTCTCCATTGACTACCTTTGTTAGTGCATCAACTGCATTATTCACTTTGTTAACTTCACCACACCTTGCTCGCCCATTTTCCTAACAAAGTGGTGCTTCACATCAATATGCTTACTCTTTCCATTGTAAGTTGACTTATTGGCCATTGCAATGGCACTTTGGCTATCACAACTTATTGGACATTGCAATGGCACTTTGGCTATCACATTGTATTTCCAAACTACCATGTTGGATACAAATACTTTTTCACAGTCTTAATAATCATAGTTTATTTAGTATATTTTGTCACGACAACATGTTCTGCCTCTGAACTAGCTAATGCAATGAAGGATTGCCTCATACTCATTCAGCTAACTACTCCTCCCAACAAATTAAATACATATTCACTTGTAGATGTCCTTTACTGTAGGATGAGGCAAAAATTCAATTATCTTGGAATTCATGATATAACTTCGAAAGTTTTTTAAGGATTGCACCAACGGATACGCTTGATAAATTGGTAATCCCTAGTTTATGTTTTAATATCTTCAAATATATTTTTAATAAAAACATTAAAACAAGAGTGGTGTGTGTTTTAAACTATTCTAAACCTAAGATATATCATTGCACACCTATTTTATATACCAAATCCACAACAAAACTAAAGCCTCTCAGGCTTATGTTTTGTTTACCAAAAGTTAGGGGGAACACACAAGTACAAGCCACAAACCTAACTCTCAAGACAAGTCATCGCTCAAGACAAATGTCATATTACGATTCATATTACAATTTAATGCCACATGCCAAGTTCCAAGTCGGCACATATATTCAATTTAATCGATCAAGCCATGGATTTACCTACAGTCTCAAATCACAGTCACAATTCAACACCAAATCATTCTACATATCAATTCCCGAGTCAAGCCTTTAGTTATACCACGGGTCATGCCACAAACTATGAAATATACTAAACCCTTTGTTGAGCACCAAGTTAACAAGTTTGAGGTTACATGTGTCTAAAGTGTTTTTGTGCCGAATAGGCAGAGCTGTTGTCGACCAAGTGCACACAACAAATATCGAATTACGCTCATGAAATAAGGGCCTTGGGATATATAATGGAGAATATAGTATTTGCAATATATGTGTATGTGTGAATGCACACCCATCGCACTATGATCTAGAGGAAATTCGAATCATTTTCCATAACGATGACCCAAGTTCAATTCATGGTGAGCTCCCTCCACACCTAGATGCTTGTTGCCTCTTTGTTGTAGCAACATATAGCCACAATTTTGTTAACAACCTAACCACCCTTGATGTAGAGGGTGTTGGCTTATCATGAAAACCTCTCCTTGATAATAAATAATAGTGGAGAACCCACATTTCTACCATGCAATATATTGGAGAACATAGAAGCCCTAAGGGTTAGCTCAAAGCATTCATGATCCAAACATGAGATCTCTACCCCAAAGTTGGGAAGGTCACGAGTTCAACTCTCTTTATCCCCTCGGGGTTAGGCTCCATAATCAAGGCCAACGATTTACCTCCTCTTCCAACCATGGATCATAGAACATAGAAGACAAGAAATGGAATTCTATTCAAAATCTTCAAGAGAAAATAGTTGCAAAGATGTCATCCATGTTGTTGAAGAAATAATAGGTGTGTGACTAAAAAAACCAAGATAAAAAAATCATATCAAAAGACAATATTAAGAAACCAAGGATATTCAATTTTGTTTAAACACATATAAGCGTATGTTTTCCAATTCTAACAAGAGGGAACACATAGTGTAAACAATCTTTTGATGATTAATATAATCACTTTCAAAAAAAATGAAAGATGAAAATTATTCTATAGGGCATGGGTATGGCAAGGTATAGACGAAATGAAAAGCCCTTTTAAGGTAATAATTAAAGAGTTATTTTTGCCACCCCAATTACAAAATCCCAAAAGGGAATAGGTTTAGCATGGAAGTTTTTAATTTCCTAACACTCTTGAGATGCCTTTTTCACCTTTAGGTACTTGAGTCTTTTATTTGCAGGTATGCCTCCCACAATAAGGCTCCATGTAAAAACTGCCTTTCTGGCTCAAGAATGGGTTTCCATACAATTCTTAGAAAAAACAACCATGCTCTTTGCTTGGATTTCAGTTGTCATATTTGATTCAAATGGCCTTCAAATGATTATAGCAAAGCCACTTGTACCCCATGGTTGAATTGTAGTTGTGAAATGTCATGGATGTACCCAATTTCCCGTCCCAACACCAATAAGTATGAGTTTTAGGGATACTTAAATTTAACAAAAAGTCTTTAAGAGTAAGCTCATGGATTATTTATATGATAATCTTGTTAGTATTAACTAGGGATAACTTTCACTTAAGATTGTCCCACATAAGTAGCCAATTTTTGGCCAGGCCATTAAACATATCATTGGTTGTGTGGATGTCTAAATGAAAGAACTTTAGGGATAAGAATTAGGAGGAATAAACCAAAGGATTACCTGCAATAATAATTAAAGTTGATCACGACAAGAAATGTTCATTAAAAGAGAGCCTAGTTTTGAGAGAGGATTCTTTCTAGGCGAAGAAAGGTTTGATCGCTTCATTGGATTTATAGATACTTTGTACCAAGTTATTTTGTTAGGAAATTTATTGCCATGCTTTTTTTCCCAATGGAATCCCTTAACTAATGTGATTCTTAAGGAGACTTTTCTAAGCCTCTTTTCCCTCCATGACTCAAATCACCCACTTTGCACACAACACTTGGGTTTGAACCCTAGTTATAATAATTCCCATTCCCCTAAAATATCTAGATGTAAAACATAAAAATAAACTAGCTCAGTGAAAGCCTTTCGTATAAGTTGAATTGGCGTAAATAAATTTTCAAGATGTTCTTGGGCAACCTTAGAAGGGAACTAACAATAAGAGTAGTAAACATGAGTGGTGATAAAAATTTGGTATAGATTTGGAACTTAGTTTCCAATGATGAAGGTTTAGTGATTCACTTCTTAATATTCCTCTCTATTGTTGCACCACCACTTCCCACAGATTTTTAGGAGAGACCTAGAAACAAAAGGGGATACCCAGAAACTTAAAGAAGTGGTTTTACTATATCCAAGTCTAGTGTTGGAAAAAAAGCCACATAGGAACTAAGCATTAGCTCTACATGTAACATTAGGTCATGGCCCATTGAATACTAGAACATGAGGCAATGAAAAATATAGTTAGGAATTCCATGGTATGATTCTAGGATTGCTAGGCTTAATCATCAACAAAATGATCATTAATTATCTGGAAAAAGTCCAACTCGGGAAGAAGAATCCTACCATTCCTAGAAACCATTTGAAAAAGAAAAAATCATCCAAGAAGCAAGTGTCTAATCAATTCCTTTGAATTTAAAGTGTTTACACATTCATTCATTATTGTCGACTTTACCATTGATTAGAAAATGAAAGTGTTGACTAGGATGACTAACCTATGCTACAATTTCATGGGAATAGAAGGTTGGGCATGAAATAATGAGGAAATTTGATGGCTTAGTTATGATGGAGAGTAGAGATAAGAAGAACAACAAAGTTGACTTCTAATCCCCTAAATCAATTATGTGATAAGAAGTGATGAAGTTAAGTGTCGAGGCATTTAATGGCTAGGGTAAACACTAATCCCATGGGGATTTTTTCTTCTCATGGCACAATCAAGGGGATTTGTCATGTGTGAGTTGTAAACAATTATGGTTAGGGCTCTTCAATTTTGAAACCGATTATGAGCCTAGTGCTAAGGGTATGATTGGAGCATTTTAAAAGGATGACTTAGCATTTCATCAAGCATTCTATCAAGCATTTCATCAAGCATTCTATCAAGCATTTATATCAATAATTTCATCAAACAATTAGCATGCACACTTAAGAGATAGGATAAAGAAGTCAAACTATTTCCTCCAGCCATGTGCCCTCCTCCGGTGCAAAACTGTGTGCCCTCCTCCTCTATAAATCTGTGTGCCCTCCTCCTCTGCAAGTCCATGTGCCCTCCTCTACAAATCTGTGTGCCCTAGCCTCCTCCCGTGTGCCCTCCTCCCGTGTGCCTCTCCATCCTCCTCCTCCTTCTCCCCCTTCCACTCTGCATGCAAATGACCATGCCCTAGTCTCCTCCTGTGTGCCTCTCCCTCCTTCTCCTCCTTCTCCCGTCCTCCTCTCCCTTCCATGCTCCAAATTCATGCTCCTGTGTATAGAGGTGTGCGACTGTGGTGGTGAGTGTGAGCAGCTCTACGGGTGATCCAAATCCATGCTTCATATAGTGGTGTGTGACTGTGGTGGTGAGTGAGAGTAGCTCTGTGTGCGAGTGTAGTGGCTGTGCGATTTGAATTTCGTTTTGTTTTGTTTGTATGTTGTTTTATTTTCATTTTTATTTTTTGTTTTTTTATTATTTATATATAATATATATAATCCCTAACACACTAGTCCCATATAAATGCATTAACGCCCGAATAGAATTTGATCATTGATCTATTTGATCCTTGATGAAATCACCTCCTAATAATTATGACTTTGAACACAATGAATCCCTATTATATGATAACCCCCAATCAATATCAACTTGAACATGGTATACCCTCTGATCCCTATGACTCCTAAAACAATTGTCTCCAGTAAACATAGTGTGACCTCAAACATGCTAAAAGATGAATACATTATGGTTCTGAACATAGTAACATCATAATAGATTGACCCTTATAATACACTATGACTCTTAACCCCTATAACCGGCCTTGATCTCTTAATTCACCCTTTTTATTTATTTCAAATTATTATTATGATGCAATTAGAAAAGTATGAGGTTAATTAATATGTCATTTATGGTCAACAATATCTTTGGCATTAAAGTATCATGTCATGGTATAAAATATCGATCACTATAACCCTCCTTGGACATAGTATACCCATGAGGTGTAAAGCATAGGAGCTAATATACCATAGTATAGACATCTGAAATATCTCATGTGGTCATGTAAGGTTGGATGATCTAATATCTGATGGGAAAACTAGAATATCAAGTTTGAATAAGAAGAAATAAGCAAGAGAGTTCATCAAAGCATCATGAATGCACCCTTAAGAGGGTGGTATGGAAGTAGTTTCCCTAAGTACATCGTTGGTATGATTAGGCGACATAAGTCATGACCTAATCATAAGTCACCTAATTCTTCTTTCATTAAATATATAGCATTCAATGAGATGTAGAGTGTATTGGAATATAACAATTATATAAAGAAGAATTAGGTGAAACTTCCACATTATGCCCTAGTGAAAGCCTCTTTTATGAGTTTGAAAGGATTTATTGAAAATTTATACAAGGAAGGGTCAATCAACCCTTACATAGTAGGAACAATAACAAAAAAGATTAATTGGAAATATGAATTGATAAGTTGTGACCAACTCTTCCTTGTTCCTGACCTAGTGATATACCATTCTATGAGACAAAGAGTTGCTTGAAATGGAACAATTATCATTAGATAAAGGTTGATTGGCACTTTCACATTATGCCCCTAGCACATACCTCTTCTATTAGTTTGAAAATGATTCATTGAAAATTTATACAAGGAAGAGTTGATCAACCCTTGTAGACTAGGTCAAATAAGGGAAAAGGATTAATTAAAAAGATAGAATAAGAAAAGGGGCAATCAAACCTTCTTTATTATTCACCTAAAGAAATGTCATTCTACGAGATGGAGATTTTACTAGAATGAAACAATTATATATACAAGGGTCAACTGACCCTTCCACATTATGCTCCCAATGCAAATCTCTTCTTCGAGTTTGAAAAGTCTTCACTGAGAAGTTATACAAGGAAGTGTTAGTCGACTCTTCTAGATTAGAATATATAATAAAATTGATTAATTAAAAATCTAAATGCATAAGTGGTGGTCATTCCTTCCTTATTCTTCACCTAAAGAGGTACTATTCTAGGATACTAAGAGTTGACTGAAATGGAACAATTCTCTATAAAATGGTTTGTCTACCCTTCCACTTTATTCCCCCAACAAATACCTCTTCTATTAATTTTAAAATGATTCATTGAAAATTTATATAAGGAATGGTTTACCTATTCTTCCAAACTAGCTCAATTAACAATAAGGATTAATTAAAAATATGAATGCAAAATGAGTTCCTAACCCTTTTTTATTCCTCCCCTAAAGAAATACCAATCCAGGAAATGGACAGTTAACTAGAAGGGAACAATTATCTATAGAAGGGTCGATTGACCTTTCCACATTATTCCCCTAGTGTAAACCTCTTCCATGACTTTCAAAAAGGATTCACTGAAAAAATTGTATGACGAAGGATCAACTGACCCTTTGACCCTTCTAAACTAGGTTAAGCAATGACAAGGATGAATTAAAAATATGAATGCAAAAGGGGCATTTGACCCTTACTTATTCTTCCCCTAAAGATATACCATTTTACAAATGGAGAGTGGAATAGAATGGAACAATTATATATAGAATGTCCATCCAACTTTCAAATAATGCCCCGAACGTAAACCTGTTACAGGGTTTCACTAGTTAGGCAATACTATTCTATGTGAGTTCATATTGGGGGGTTTAAAATTCTAAAAACATGAAAAAAATATATTTCCTAGTATATAGGGGTCGGAGAATATTTTTAATATATTTAAAACATATGGATATTAGAGAAGGATTAGAATTAGGTATGTGACGATTAGAATTAGGCATCAATAAGTCTAAATTAGGTTAAATTAAAATAACAAATCATTTTTCATAATCCTCATCCAGATCTTATAAGAGTTATGTCATGTCAACATATTAGAGGCAAAAGAAAAAAAGGTATTAAAAATGTCACAGAAATAATGTATACCTATGATATCTATGGGACATAGGTGGTTTTCTAATTGGAAAGGTGTAATGGAAAAGTGGTTCCACAAAAAGATTTTGGGAGGAATAATTTAATATCTAGTAAAATGAGCAGTATTATTTAATATACCATGAACACACATGCTATGTCACAGGTTCACTAAGTGAACCCCCTGTGAAACCTCTTCTATGATTTTGGAAATGTGATTGAAAAATTATAAATTAAAGGATTGATCAACCCTTCTAGATTATGATAAACAATGAAAATGATTAATTAAAAAATTGAATGTATAAGGAGTGACAAGCCCTTCTGTATTCTTCATCTAAAGAGATATAATTATAGGAGTAAATATATTGAAAAGGGTTGATCAACATTTCCACAATATTCCCCGTAACGGAAATCAGTTATATGATATATAGTGAGTTAGTACTTGTATTTCTAAAAACATACAATAACTAGATTAATTAATATAACAATTCATACAATTATGTCAAATATGTTACCACTAGTATTATTGATGCAAATAAATAAGTGTACATGTCGTAACAAAGTCACTATGTGTTTACATTTCCATCCCTTCTAATAGAAAGAAGGGTGTTTTACATTGATGAATATGGTTTCCTCTTGATGGGACACACACATGAAGACATAAATGGAACTTATAGGAGGTCATCAGCTCAAATTAAGAAAAAAGACATATTTTCAGTGCTACAGATGGTGAAAATTTATATATGTGAAGATCACAATTTCTTCATCTCATATCTAATTCATGAATCTTTTGACTTACAAAAGCTTCATGGATCCACACTTGTTGGTAAATAACCACAAGATAATTGGTATCAAAGGATGCCACTACTTCAAATTCCAACTTCTTGATGACACACCAATCATGCAATATAAAGACTCGATTGATAAGGGAGGGGAAAAATATTGGCATACCATGATAACTTATTGGGAGAGTATATGAAAGGATTTGGTCATGCCTTTTATGATCAATGAGCACTCAAGCAATACTTTTTAGCCATCCACAATGTGGGATATAAACAACAACATTGAGATACAACCCAAACATGAAGTCATGAAACCTACTTGAGGGATAATGTCCACATTATAGGGGATCATTATGTTGGACCTATATATAATAATTCCATAGATGAATTTCCTAATACAATTTCCTTGTAAAATTTGTATAAGATATTTGGAGAATGATAATTTTGAGAATGATAATGATGAATTTATGATGGACATAAGTACATCGTTGGTATGATTAGGCGCAGTCGTGTAGAGATCCTCTTGGTTTCAAGAATAGTTCATTCTCTACTAAACAGGGGCAACCACATGAAGGTGGAAGCTCTAATTATGCCCCCCTCCCCCCACTCACATCACTCTCAATTTCCCCATATTACCTAATTTGAAATTATAAAGAACATGTATCATATAATATATTATACAAAATAAAAACATATAAAGATCATATAAAAGATATAAACACATACCTCTTTTTTTCAACAATTAAATATCATTCATCTTCTTCTTCATCCAGCTCAACATCTGTATTAGGATCTAGTTCAGAATCGATATTGGTGAAAGGCTCATTCATATCAACATCATCATCAACGTCATTTTCTCTACTATAGTTATCAATATCGTCAATGAGATCGTTGTCTCCTACATTTGGATGATCAACTTCTTAAAATTCTTTGTTTGACACATCGACTACATGATCCACCTACTCTTGATCTTCATAATCATGATATTCTTCCTCATTATTATCTTCATCCTTGGCTACATGATTGTACTTTACTGGTCTTCCTCTTGGATCATATCTAACAATGTCAACCTTGTTTACCAGGTACCTATGAGTAAAATACTTGCTCACATTGAATTGGAAGAACATAAGGCTCTGTACCTGGTTCAAATGCCCTTGTATTAACCATGGTAAATCCATTATCATGCTCAATAATAGTTCTTTCAAGATCATGTTCATGCATCCGTAGCCTGTACCATTTAACCTCAAACAAAACTATTTTAAAGGAATTAAAATTACACTCAATTATATTCTCCAAATGGCCATAGTACCTATTCTCAGTTTCTTCTAGATTTCTGTCACTTCTATAGGAAATGTTGGTGACCTTAATCATTGTATTTATCCCACAATATGAGGTTTTCATCTTATCATCCAACATTTTGATACGCAATTTATGACCATTACACCACATAGACTTGTGATGTTTCAACTGCAACATGGACAAAAAGTAAACAATAAATTGCAAATTAATAATCCTCATATAGAACTTACTAAATATATATTCAATAATTAAACAAACCAAATACTTTGAAAATTTGGGAAAAAACTAGGAAAATGTGGGTAACAAATTTAACTTGCCTGCTTATCTTTTAAACCAAAGGCTAAATCAACTACCCTTGATGTAAGATCAGGAAATTGATCTTGATGATGATGCACCTTTTTAATCATCTTACTCACCCCTTCCCATGATAACCTACCGAAGTATTCTTCAGTATATTCTATCCAATGCCCCATCCAATGAAGGTTGTTTGCAATGTATAAATGTAAAGAATCCCATTCTCGAGCAACTATATGATAGCATAACAATTTAATATCATTAATTAGTTATTGTTAATAAATGAATAATTTAATAGATGTGTAATATATTAAATCTACGTCAACATCTAATAATTACCTTTCACAGTCCTCATTTTACCTTTCCCCAATAGGACCTCCCCTTCAAATTTGTTGATGGAGTTGAGATGCCAAATGTGAGGCACATTCATATTTTCTGCTAATTTAGGTAGATATTGACTAATATACACCATGCATTGATATACCATATATCCCTCAACCATAGAACCCTCCGGACGTGCTCTCTGTCTAACATAAGCCTTCAGTGACTTCAACTGCCTCTCCACCATCCACATCGACCTTGTGTGTACTGGTCCACATAATTCAATCTCCTCAACTTGGTGTATGAGGTAGTGTTCTTGTGCATTGAAAAATGATGGAGGTAGATACTATTTCATTTGACACATTAGTCGGGGAATTTCTCTCTTGCAATACCTTATGGATTTATTTTGATGATAGCCACCTACAAATGTCGATGCAATAAAATAATATCAAGGCATACATAAATTTGCAGATAAAAGATAATATGTCAATAAGTTCCAATACAAAT
>JASDQU010242711.1:53097-70213 GCA_032191745.1 Picea mariana
ATTGGATTTGTTCAACAGCTGGGTGACAGAAAAAATAAACAACTCAAACAAAATCCAAGAACAGTGTCACAACAATAGCAATTGTGTCGCAAAGTCTCTTAAAGTCACGTATATATAGATAAAATAGTCAGCTAGCCGTTAACACCAACCAATGAGATATGAAAAATTTCCATCGCTATTGCCACGAAAGTTCGTCGCTATGGCGACGAAAATCCTGACTAGGTTAAATTAATATTTTCATGGATATTGTGATGAACTTTCGTGGCGATATCAACAAAAATCCCACCCTATTTAAAAAAATGATAAAACTAGTGGAAGCGTGCAAAATTTTCATGGAATAATCCGCCCATATGTAGTAGTGATCTTCTCTCTCGATGGAAGTCATTAGAAAATTTAAATCTAAGATAGTGGCTTGGGGAGGATAGTGGGTCAACAACGCTGGCAAGATGATTCTCATCAAATTAGTATTATCATCCCTCCCTATCTATCAAGCTTCCTTTCTTCTTGCTCCAAAGGTGATCACTGAGCAGATCTCATAGCTGATCAGAGACTTCCTTTGGCAAGGAGGCAAAGGAAATTAGAGAAATTTTCATCTATTCAGTCAGGATATAGTAAAACAACCGAAGCAAGAAGGTGGACTCCAAGTAAGAGACCTATGCCTAGCCAATATCACCTTAGGAGGCAAAATTTTATGGCATTTGTATTCCAAAAGAAACCACCCTGTCAGTTTTCTCCTCCGGAAGAAGTATCTCAAAGGACTCCCATTGAGAAATATACAGAATGATAACACCCCCAAAGGCACCAAGTTATGGAATCTATGTAGAAAAGGCCTCAATTTCTATAAACAACATCTTTACAAAGTCCACGGGAATGGAAAAAGAACCTTTCTCTGGACAGACAACATTATGGGTAAACCTCCATTGGAAAACACAATGGAATTAATAAAGATTCGGGTGTGGCTTTCCCAGCTCAGGATGATTATTCTAGCAGACATATCAGAGTGGGACAAAGATGATTTATGGGCGAATTGGGTTTTTCCTAACCTGCCAGTGCATCTACTTCACCAGAAACACCTACTCCTTGACGCGATGAAAGGTTAATCTCCTGTAAATATTCACGTCACTAATTTTTGGAGTCGGGGGAAGACATGCATATGCACAGCTGCTCAAGGATACACAAATTTACAATTCCAACACCCCCCTCTTATCAACCTTGCAAATTGGAAGCAAGTTTGGGACAACTACAGCCTCCCAAAGATCAATGTTTTCACATGGGTGCCCCTACACAGATGTGTGCTGACTGGAGAAAACTTAGAAAAACGTGGTATCCATGGCCTACACAGATGCATTTTATGTCGACTAGCCTCGGAAGGTATAGACCACCTCTTCATGGATTGTCCTTTTTCCCAATCAGTCTAGACACATGCGCTCCAAGGTCTCAATGTGATTGCTCCCTCTCAGATCACAGTTGGTGCTCTCTTTGGCTCTTGGCAAGACCGATATCCAAGGGCGATAAAATTTAAAACAATGTGGATCTGGATCTGGTCTTCGATCCCCAAGTTCATTTGTTAGAAGATCTAGCTTGCAAGAAATGATTTTATTTTTAATAATACAACTCACACGCCTTTGACAGTAGTGGCCAAAGCCAAGGCATATTTGCTGGAAGCCTTGGAAAATTACTCGACAAAGCTTGACACCTCTCTCACTTCAAAGAAAAGAAACTGGATGGGTGTTCTCTTGACTCAGGGTAGGATGAAGAAAATATCCCATCCATCTACAAATCCCACTTGGCACATAAGAAATCCGGATGAAGAATTCCAAGGGTGGTGGAGAAAGAAAAATAATGTAACAGTCTTGTTCGACGGTGCCTCCAAAGGGAATCCTGGGACTGCAGGAGCTGGCAGAATTATCTACTCCCAGAATTGCTCCTGCGAAGAAAAATTTGGTTGGGGGTTAGGGAAAAGCACAAATAATCATGCCGAAATCCTTGGGTTGTTAAAAGGCTACTAGATCGCCCAGGAATATGGAAACAAAGCTCCTCAAGTCTTTGGTGATTCATAAATTTTGATAAAAACTCTAAACTCAAAGGAGCATTTCGCCAATCTGACTCTCAACAAGACTCTTCAGAGACTTCAGTGTTCATTACAAATCTTCGGCTCCTTTGACTTTTATCACATCCTCCATAACTCGAATAAAGAAGTAGACAAAAAGGAAAATGAGGGATCCAACTTGCCACAAGGAGTTTTTAGAAAGAATGATGAGGCACCTATGTTCAGTCCCATTCTGTAACTGCAAGTTTCAGTTCCATGCAATAGCAATAAAATATTATATTATGTTATGGAAAGACAGACAAAGACTATCTATAATTCTGGTTGATTTGGCCACGGCCCAACCACCTCTTCTATCAATAAAAATTAATCGTTTTAGTTTAAAAAAATAAAAAAAATAAGATTGAAGTATGATGTCATAAATGTTAGATCATAATTCTTACTTGAACCCTAGAACAAATCCAAAATCCAATCACCTTCATTTGAAAATGTATCTATAATATAATTAATTAATTCTTGTGGTTTTTGATAAACGTTAACCATCTCTCCTTTCAAATCTTTTTTCTCATATGTTAGCTTTCTAACCACATCATTGTAAACCAATAAATTACTAAGATTCCCTCCATACTTTACATTGACAAGAATAGAATTATAAGAATCATCTTTTGTCCAGGTTGCAAGTGTTAGGAAATTAGACACACTTCCATGCTAAACCTAGCAGAAGAGAGGAAGAAAAATTCAATCAAGAGAGTAATGACACAACAATCACATAGTACACTGAGGTTTTACCCTAGAAACCCAAACCAGGAAAATCGATATTCCTTGAGTGTTCTGCTCCTTGTCTCATTCATTCAGAATAAAATGTTACATGTCTAACCTTAGTCCACACCTAAGACACAGTCAACATCATACCCTCTTGCTTATGCAAGAACAACCTGTAGACAATTCGTCTTACATCTGCATGACCAACAATGTCTAAATTACAGACTCTTGGTGATTATTCATTCATCATCTAAAGATTCAATATTATTTATTAGCCTTTACGGACTTACAACATGCCTCTTTATAGGATTTATAATAGGAAAAACCCTAAATAAATGGAGCCCAAAAATGGTTACAGATCCATGCAGAGCATTGGATACAAATCCCGTGAATCTTTAGATTCTGTTACAATCGGCTACCAAGTCATATTAACCATCGACTACCAATTGAAATTCATTCAGTCTTCAGTTGGTTTCCACACGTCTTCCTATCAACCTCTTTTCAGTTGACCTCTTTGACTTTTTGTCAATGTATTTACCATGTCGAACCACCTCGTCATTCAAGTTCAAATTTACCGATTTGACTAACCTCGACCTTTGACTTGCTATCGATCCACCTCTACTTTGTGTTTACTTGATCGAACCACCTCGACCTTTGACTTTGACTCTCATCTAATCCACCTCGAATTTCACTGCAAAGAATATAACAAACCAACATTCTCCCACTTGTTTTCTTATTTGCTAAAACCAAGAGACCTCTGAACTTTCATTCATAAATCCAAGGTAGAAATGCCCATTTCCTCTCTGCACTAAGAGAACTTCACAACACTCAAATACTTGGTCAACTAGTCTGTT
The DNA here is from genome assembly GCA_032191745.1 of Picea mariana. Lineage (NCBI taxonomy): Eukaryota > Viridiplantae > Streptophyta > Pinopsida > Pinales > Pinaceae > Picea > Picea mariana. Next base: position 56,761 of record JASDQU010242711.1, read on the forward strand.
ATGTTTTCCAATGTGTCTACATTCTCTAGCAGCATCTTGTTGCTTTCCACCATGTATCTCAGAAAATGGTATTGTACATCAATGTGTTTAGTCTTCGAATGATAATCCTGGTTCCTTGTCAGAAATATTGTGCTTTGACTATAACAACTTATCTTCATAGCTCTCTGCTCAAACCCGATTTTTGAACACAACCTTTGCATCCATACTGCTTCATTGCTTCCATGAGTGGCTGCCATGTATTCATATTTTGTTGTTGACAAAGCTATGAACACCTGTCGCTTACTCATCCAACTGATTTCTCCAATGAACATCTTGAACACATATTCACTAGTTGACCTTCGTTGATCCAGGTCTCCAGCCCAGTCGACGTTAACAAAACCATGTACATTTAATTCATTGTCACCTCCAAGTTTTCCTTCGTAGCATATAGAATAATCTTTTGTGGCACACAAATACCTAAATACTCTCTTGAAAGCTATCTAGTGCTCCTTCCCATGTGTCAACATGTATCTTCTCAACACTCCAACTACATGGGAAATGTCTGGTCGAGTGTAAACCATCACATACATTAGACTACCAACAACACTTTCATAGGGAACATGTTCCATGTCCTCTATTTATTTGTGTGTATTTGGACATTTTTTAGAAGTTAGTCTTTCTCCCACAAGAATTGGCACCTTCACTAGTTCTCAATCTTGCATGTTGAGATGTTTCAAAATTTCTTCAATATACTTCATTTGGTTCCAATAGAGCTTTCCAGTTGCTCAATCTCTCTTAATCTCCATTCCTAGAATAAAGTTAGCTCCAATGAGATCCTTCATGTCAAACTTGGAGGATAGATGCTTCTCAACCTCCTTTATTACATCCATGTTGTTTCCAATCAACAACATGTCATTGACATACAAAGATACATATATGAAACGCCCACTTTTTTCTTTGGAATATATGTAGTGATAGTCTTTACTTATCACAAATCCAAAACTAAGGATGCATGTGTCGAACTTTTTGTACCACATCATTGATGATTGATTTAGACCATAAAGGGACCTTTTCAATTTACAAACCAAATATTTATTTCCCTTTACTACAAATCATTCAGGTTATTTCATGTAGATTTTCTCTTCCAGGTCCCCATGTAGGAACGCTATCTTCAAATCAATCTATTCTATTTCCAGATAAAATGCTACAGCCAGAGACATTAGTACTCTAATGGAAGTTAATTTTGCAACAGGGGAAAAAATATCACCGACGTTGATTCCTTCGACCTGGAAATATCCTTTCACTACCAATAGAGATTTGAATTTCTCGACTTGACTTGTTACATTCATCTTCCTCTTGAATACCCATTTTCTACTAACAAGCTTTCTTCCACTAGAAAAATTGACTAAATACCATGTCTCATTCTTTTGCAAGGATTCCATTTGTTCGACCATGGAATTCCTCCAAATTTTTTCCTTTGCTGAGTTGACTGCCTCCCCAGCCAACTTCATCTCATCATCGGTGGTAGTTAACATGAATGCAGAACAAAAGTTAGGTGGACTATATCTTTCGACTAGTTTTCTTACTCTTTCGGACCTCCTTAAAACTGGAGTCAGTTGTTCCACCTCTTCTTCTGATTCAGTCGAATCATTTGAATCATCTTCTTCATTCCTCAGTTCAAACTGCATCGTCTCAAGATTATTCTTGGTCTGAAAAGTTTCCTCAGGCTCAGACTTAATTCCGACTTCTCTGAAGACCACATCTTGAATATACACTATTTTCCTTGATGCAGGATCCTAGAGTTTATATCATTTCATTCCTTCATTGTATCCAATGAAAATACATTTGACTACCTTCTTGTCCAAATTGCTCCTCTTTTCCTTGGGAAAATGCACAAATGAATCACGGGAAAATACTTTGAGCTGTGAAACCAAAGGCTTCTTACTCGACCATAGCTCATTTAGATTCGTCGATGAAGGAGACATGTTCAATAGATTTTTCCAGTGTCGACTACCTCCACCCAGAATTCTTGTGCAAGCACAGTACCACTGAGCATGCTCCTCGCCTTTTCCATCAACATTCTATTCATTCTCTTAGCAACTCCATTTTGTTGTGGGGTATATGGTGTGGTAGTTTGGCATGCTATTCCACACTGCTTCTAGAACTGATCAAATTATTTTCCACAAAATTCACCACCATTGTCAGTTCTCAACAACTTAATCTTCTTATCTATCTGGTTTTCTACAAGATATTTAAACTCTTTAAATTTATAGAAAACCTCATATTTCTTCCTCGAGATATATCCATGCCTTTTTGGAAAAATCATCTATGAAGGAGACATAATACAGGAATCCACCAAGTGAAGGCACTATAATAGAGCCAAACACATCATAATGAACCAACTATAGAATCCCATTTTCCCTTGTTGATCTATATGGGAACCTCACCCGACTTTGTTTTCCATATATACAATGTTCAAAAAAGTTGACTTCTAAATTACACTCAGGAAAGTATTCAACCATGCCTTTATTATGCATAAATTGAAGTCATTTTTCTCCAATGTGTCGCATCCTCTCATGCCATAACATGGTTGGATCAACTTTATGATGAGTTTTTGAGTCATTTTGAATCGACTCAACTTGATTCGAGTCAAAGTCGAGTCGAATTTAGGAACAATGTTGTTGTTTCATCTAATTGATTCAACACTCCCTAACAGATTGTATAGGGTTCCAATCTGTACTCATTTCATTAATACCATTGCACCTATGACCATATTGGAAAAATCCTTCTGAAATAGAGTATGCACACCAATATCACTCATATTACTAACATATATTAGGTTTCTTACCAAACCTGGAATGTGTAGCACATTGGAAGAGTTATTTTCCTCCCATCCTGTAGTATCAATCAGACTCTTCCTTGTCCGACAATTTTGGTTGTCGAGTCATCCCCCAAGAAAAAATCACCTCCATAATATCATTCATACTCATAGAACCATTCTCTATGTGGTGTCATATGATAGGATGCTCTTGAGTCGATGAAACAAACATCTTGATCCAAATGTGTATTAGTTGATGCCAATTACACATCGCCTCCCTTATCTGGAGTCATATTTCTCTCAGCCCACTACTTCTTGTTGGATCTTGTATTCACTTACATCACCTTCAACTTGCAGTTATTTTTGTAATTCCCTCCTTTACTGCATTTTCGACATATTCTGGTCAACTGAAACGGGGATTCAGATCTATCCTTCGACTTAGACTTTATATCGAAGAATTTTCCTTTATCTCTATCAATCAGTCGACCTCTCACCACTAAATCATCTTTAGTCGATCCTTCCATGTTATTCCTTCTAATTTCTTTTGAAAATATAGATGCAACCACGTATTATAGTGCTAATGTGGTTGTATTAATCCCTATAGCCACAAATAAGCTATCCCAGGAGTCTAGAAAAAACTTTATAGGCTAATACACTTCTCCTCCTCAGTGATTTTAATATCCACAGAAGATAAATGGCTTACAATGGTATTAAACACATTTAAATGCTCATTCACCAAACTACCATCACTCATTCTCAAAAGATACAATTTTTTTTTTAGAAACAACTTGTTTACCAGGTATTTAGAATGGTACAATCTTCCCAATGTTTCCCACAGTTTCCTGGCAAAATATTCACCTAAGACATCCAACAACACTGAATCTGCAAGACAAATTTAAATCATACTCCTTGCTCTTGTCTCGATTTTCTCCCATTGTCCCATTGACATAACTACCAACATGGTACTTGGACAAAATGTTATCCATTGTTCTCTATATACAAGGAGATAATCAATTTTAAGCTTCCAAATCTCAAAATTCTGGCCATTGAATTTTTCGATATCTATCCTTGAACTTCTCTCTATTCTTTAACACAATATTTAGGACAATTTTTTAAATATTTCTAACTTATGAATCTTATTGTACCTAGGGTCTATCTCAAATATGTAATATTCCAGTTATTAAATAGTATGCAGAACATAAATAATCAGCTAGAAATGGTAGATAAACAATGATATAACCAAAACAACACCACAATAATACCAAAATAATACCAGAATAACACTAGAAAGGGCACTTTGATTACTAAGAGCAATGTTCACTTGTCTCTTAAATGGGGCAACCTCTAGTAGAGAAATGCTCTATTACAATAATATCCAAGACAAAACTTCTCATACCCTCAACTCCTATTTATACTAAATATGTCTATCAAAACAATAATCTAGAGGAAGATCCTTCTAGAAGTGGAAGCTTCTATTAGGTCCTCTTACATTGGACTTATTCTTCATTATTGCTAAGCATTATTAATATTGAACTTTATTACATGGAAATAAATTATTCTACCTATGTGAGGGGTTAGGTCCCTAACATGTCCTCCCCCTTAAAAACAACCTTGTCCTCAAGGCTTGAGATGAGGAAATTGTTGCAGAATAGTAGTTGGTTCCCAAGTGGCATATGTTGGAATTATATCTTTCCACTGGACTAACACTTCCTTGATGGTTTGCTAATGCAGATGATGCTCACGTTGGTCCAAAACTGCTTGTGGTTGTAGCCAAATGGAGCCTTCTTCATCCAACTCGGGAAGGTCAATTTGAGTTTGGCACTTAGTTCCAATCACCTTCTTTAAGAAGGAAACATGAAAAATAGGATGGAGCTTAGAATGACTGGGAAAAGATAATTGATAGGCCACTTTTCCCACACACTTGAGAAATGTATAAGGACCATAAAATTTGGGCACCAGTTTCAGACAATGGTCAGCCTTGAGGCAATTTTTCTTGTAAGGTTGCAGTCGAAGAAACACCTGATACCCTTATGCAAATTGACGTTCAGAGTGACCTTGATCGGTTTGTTGCTTCATGCAATTTTGGGCCATGACCAAATTCTCTTTGAGGGTATGGAGAATATCCTCTCAAACTGTAAGCATTTGGTCAACTTCCTGGACCTTCGAGACACCTCGAAAATATGAGAGAACTAAAGGTGGATTTTGTCCATATACCGCTTCAAAAGGAGTCATGTGGGTAGTTGTAGGGTAAGAAGTGTTGTACCACCATTCAGCTAGTGGTAACCATTGAGCCCACTGATTTTTCCTTTCCGATGCAAAAAAACTCAAATATGTTTCCAAACACTTGTTAACCTCTTCAGTTTGACCATCAGTCTGGGGATGATAAGTTGTGATGAGATGCAATTGGGTGCCTTGGAGCTTGAATAGTTCTTTCCAAAAAATTTTGGTGAAAGTTGGGTTGCGATCAGAAACAATAGAATGATCATGAAGACCACGAGAAGGAGGACGAACCTGAGGGGTGGAAAACACAAATTGATGTTTGGAAATGATAGCTTGGAGGTCAGGATGCATAGAGGGTGTCTCAACGAATTGAATAGAATGGAGTTGAGCAATGATACCAGAGTGGTCTTTCTTGAGGAGATATTCCATTTGATGGGAACTAATGATCTCAGAAGAACTAGTTGTGAGACCTTCGAATTAATACTTTTTTCCTTCATGTTGTAATTTCATGGTTAATTCCTTAAAGTCCATAAGAATGGGACCCAAAGTGTAAGTCCATAAGAATGGGACCCAAAGTGTGTAACCATTGAACACCTAGCACAATGTCACAACCTCCTATGTCAATGGAAAAAATATGAGATTTTAGTTGGTAATGTCCAATTTGAAGAAGAACATTTTCACACCACTCAACACATTTCATGGACCCACCATTGGCTATCATGATTTGAAAATTATTGACAACACGAATATAGCAATTGGTTTCCAGGGCAATGCAATGATGAATAAAATTATGGGTGCTACCATTGTCGACAAGGATGATGAGCTTCTTGTTCTTAATGTATCCAATGAGCTTGAGAATTTGGGGGGGCGAGAAGCCAGTGAGGGCATGCAAGGAAATAAGTGGGTCATCTTCAAGTGGGTCAGCAGGCTCTTGGGTGGCATCGGGAAGGAAGGGTTCTTCAACAAGCAGAGCTATCACATCCTCTTCAGGAATATCTTCTGAGATGGACATAAATATTTTTTTTTCCTTACACTTGTGCCCTAGAAAATATTTTTCATCATAATTATAGCAAAGACCCTTCATTTGGCGTTCAACCATTTCATTCCTAGTTCGTTTCTAGACCTTAAGGGGAGTAACAGGGGGGTTAGGATTAGCGGGTCAAGGGCGAGGAACAAAAGGGGGTTTTTTGTTTTGGGAAAAACAACTTGTTGGGCCTCTTTAGCACGTTGATTAGATTCCAACCAAGTGGGAGGGAGGGTCGTGAGAACATGGGATCAGATTTCATCCTTGAGACCACTGATAAAGCATTCACGGAAGAACACATCTGACATGCCCTTTGTTTGAAAGGCCAAATTCTCAAAAGCAGAGATGAAGTCTTCCACTGTGCCTGACTGTTTCAACTTGGTCAAATGAACTAGATAGTGGGTATCAGTATCAAAGTGAGCATAGAGCTCAAAAACAAAATGGGTTCAGGAAATATACCCCTGATGTGAATTTTTTTGCCATTTCCACCATTGCCAACATTCAGGATCTAGATAGAGGACATCATAGCGAAGTTTGGCCAACTCGTCAGTAATACCATGTAGAGAAAAATAATTCTCCATTTGAGTGACCCAACCTGTAGGACCGGAGCCATCAAATTTATTGACCTCTACACGAGGAATACAGGGTTCACTATGAAAGGAGTTGGAGTGAAAATGTGGAGACTAAGAGGAATCAACAGAATCGGGTTGTGCTGGTGAAGAAGGACCCGTAGGGAGGTTCAAAAATTGATTGACAATAGACTAGAGGGAGGTCAATTGGGTTGTGAGGTTGGATTCCAAGGTGTCAATGTGGGAATTGGTGGAATCCAGTTGAGATGTGAGATGTTCGATGGAGACATGGGCTTGATTAACAAAATTTTGGAGATCTTAGTTGTGAGTGGTGGCCATTTGGAGAGGTGAAATGCAGGTAAGGAAAAAATGGGTGGGTGGGACCACAAAAAAAATACTTGTAAGTGGTAGGTACCATGACGATCAATACTTGTAGGGGAATATAATGGGATAGGCAAAAGAATAGGGAAACTGGGAAGGGGTCGGGTCCACTGAAACAAAAAGGATTAAAAATGAAGGGTATGACTGTGATCAAGGAGAAAAGGGGAATCCAATGGAATAGGTCCCAAATAAGTGTGTCAGCTTGAAGAATACTGCAGTGACGAAATGCCCAAATGCTTAACATGAAGAAATGTGTAGTAATTTCGTGGCCATAATGTAGAAGATATTGTAGCATGACAGTAGATTTTATTGGTTCAATTTATGTTTCCTTCCCAAGGGTTAGCATATTCAAGGGTTCTACAGACAAGGGTTCGACCTGTGCTATATCTCTCTGATATACGTGCAGGGTCCAATAGTAGTACTCAACCCAATATCTCAGGGAACCAACTAAGGAGGCTAGACCATACCCTTAGTCGTACTACTCGACTACCCAGGTACTAAAGAGTATCTTCCTGAGTGTTTTTCTCAGTGGCACTATAGCAATCAGGCGGCTGATCGGTTTATCTATGGATGGATTCAGGAGATCTAGGCCGATCTGTATACAAGTGTTGTCTGATGCACTACCACTCGAAGGGGTACCAACAGGGGTTACAAGGGTGTCCAACAGATGTGAGCTTATGTACCACTTGTATTTTCAGCATGTATGAATCCTCAACCATGGGTTTATGCGCATAATGATAGATCTTTGTAGCTTAAAGACGTCGGAATACATCTCTACCCTAAAAAAATAAAATTAACCCACAATTTTTTGCCGAGAAAGGTGCTCTGATACCACTTGTAATATTCCATTTATAAAATAGTATGCAGAACAAAAATAATTAGCTAGAAATGGTAGATAAACAATGATATAACCAGGCAACACCACAATAATACCAAAATAATACTAGAATAACACCAGAAAGAGCACTTTGATTACTGAGAGAAATGTTCACTTGCCTTTTTGAGGGGGCAAACTCCAGTAGAGAAACACTCTATTAAATTAATATCCAAGACAAAACTTCTCATACCCTCAACTCCTATTTATACTAAATATGTCTATCAAAAGAACAATCTAGAGGAAGATCCTTCTAGAAGCGGAAGCTTCTATGAGGTCTTCTTACATTGAAATTATTCTTCCCTATTACTAGGCCTTATTAATATTGACCTTTATTACATGGAAATATATTTTTCTAACTACGTGAGGGGTTAGGTCCCTAACATGAGAGGTTCTTGGGAAAGCCCCAAAGCCCAAAGTTGTGAAGAAAATCCTAGTCATTGATCGATAAAGGATATGTGGCAACAGATCCTGTAGTCCAGAGACTTGGCACTCCGGAAGGGTTGAGAGTGTGGATAGTCTGGAACTCCCAGAGCCCGGATTCCCAGAGCTCTTGTTGACCATTGATCTCATCCCTCAATCGATTTTAAACCACACGATTTCAGATATAATAATTCTAGCACAAAAAAGCGCCAGGAAGAATTTGGCCCGCGGTTTTGAGCCGTGGTCACTTGGGAACGTGGTTGGAAGGAAGCACATGTGCATAATTAATTTTTGTATTAGCCCAGTGATAACATGAAAGTGTTATTTATACATATTCTTCATGATTTGAAAGGACTTGTAGAATTATTGACAACTTTTGTTTATCATATGCTTAATTATAACAAAATGGTCACTTGCACATTTTGCAGAATTAAGGGATTTAAAAATATTAGCTAATAATTCATATTCAGGAAATAGAGGAAGGTGAGGGATCCTATAGCCATGATAAAGAGGATGAAGGCCAAAATACCAGAATTGGCAATGCAGATAAAGAATCCAACAAATGCAAGGGTCGAGGGGAGCAAGAAACATTGCTAGAAATTGTGAAGAGCCTAAAAATAGAAGTGCAAAGCTACAAGGTAGACAGTGAGAGGCTAATGAGAGAGAAAAGTCAGATAAATGATCGAGTGTTGTAGAGATAAAATCAGTTGTAAGGTCAAGCCAAGAATGTCTCAAAGAAAGAGGAAGAAGGAAGGTGTCATGAAAGAAGAGATGATCGTGGAAGAGGGGGTTATTCCAAAAGTGATAGTAGAGCTCATAGACACCACTCACCTCCTTACTCAGCAAGAAAGTTTTATTCATTTGAATATTCCTTAATCATTCTAAAGGTGTCTCTTGTTAGGCACCAAAGAAGAATACATGAGGTGGACAGTTTTCAAGGAGATATGATGAATCTCAAGCCACCATCCTTTGATGGTGAAACATAAATGGAAGATGATGCTGAAGCATGGTTTCTTGGACTTAGAAGATATTTCCAATTGCACAACTATTCATCAAATCTAGAAGCCAGAATTTCCACCTACCACTTACATGGGAAAGATGTAATGTGGTGGGATAAACTGAATCAAGTTGAACATATTAATGAGAATAGGATCACTTGGAAGCAATTCAAGAAGTATTTCCAGAAGGAGTACCTCTCAGAGCATTTTTATGACAAGAAAATGCAGGAGTTATCTGAACTCAGGCTGGGAAGCATGACTATGGAAGAGTATGAGAAGAAGTTCTTGGGGTTGTTAAATTATGTTGGGTTTATAAATGATAAAAAGGTAAATATACATAGGTTCTTGAGTGGAATTCCATCCTTATATAAAGAAAAGATTTGGTATGATGAGACCAATACCTTGGCTGAGGCCATCAGGAAGGCTAAATACATGTATGAGCAAGGCCAGGGAAGAGAATCCATGCAGAAATATTGGAAGGATAAGAAGAAGGAGAATTTTGATTAGAGGAGGAATGGATTCAAACCTCCTTTCAATATAAATGAGCCTAATAAAAATAATCAAGAACAGTATGCTAAGGGTGAATCCAAGAAAGAAGACTCCTTGGGAAAAAGGGGAAGACCACCAATCCAATGTTGGGGATGCAAAGAAGATCACTTGTACAAGGATTTCCCATAAAGAAAGGGTAGAGTGAAGATTGCGCACAATATCCAAGAGGCTACAAAATTTGAAGACATGGAAAGAATTTATGCAGCCTTAGATGATCGACATGCAGAATACCAATCCAATATGATTGAGGTGGAAGGTAAGATCATTAATCAACTTCTTGTTACTTTAATTGATTCAGGAGAAAGTCATTGTTACATTGATCCTAAGATAGTGGATATATTACATTTGGAGAAAACTAATATTGGGAAATCAATTTTGGTTCAGCTAGCCACTAGAACCAAAAGGAGAATCCATGAGGTGGTCAGAAGTTGTTCCATAAGTCTTAATGGTTTGAATACTAGTGTTGATCCAAATATCATACCATTGGGTTCTTATGATATTCTAATTGGAATGGATTGGTTGGAAAAACATCATTTTTTCCTAGATTGTCATAGCAATACATTTACATGTATTGATGGATATGAAAACAGAGCACTGTGAAAGGAGTTACAAGAACCATCTCTATAAGGGAGATTTGATCCTTACAGTTGAAGAGATGTTTCAGAAAAGGATGTCAATTGTATGCATCCCATGTGGAGGAGCCAAAAGATACAAAGGGGCCAAGCCTTGAATATTTTTCGATTCCACAAGAATTTGAGGATGTATTCCAAGACGTACTAGGGTTGCCACCAAAAAGGGAGATAGATTTCTCTATTTATCTAGTGCCAGGAGTTGCCCCGGTGTCAAAAACACCTTATAGAATGAGTACACCCGAGTTAAAAGAACTAAAAATGTAGTTGGAGGAATTGTTGAAGAATGGGTACATACATCCAAGTGTTTCACCTTGGGGAGCACCATTACTCTTTGTCAAAAATAAGGATGGAACATTGAGACTATGTATCGAATTTTGACAATTGAATAAGTCCACTGTGAAGAACAAGTATCCATTACCCATAATTCATGACCTCTTTGATCAGATAAGAGGAGAAAATATATTTTCAAAGATAGACTTGAGATCAGGATACCATCAAGTAAGAATCAAGGAAGAATACATCCATAAGACAACCTTTAGAACCAAGTTTGGGCATTATGAATTTGTAGTGGTGCAATTTGGACTGACCAATGCACCAGTTGTCTTTATGTGCTTAATGAATGGAATATTCATAAATTATTTAGATAAGTTTGTCATAGTATTCCTGGATGACATCCTTGTCTATTCTAAGTTTGAAGAGGAGCACATGGATGATGTTAAGGATGGAAATTTGTTTTAAAATGTAGAAACCTTGGCGAATCTTAATAATCCTTCATATGCCAACTATAAATGTTTGGTGATATTTTTGTAAAAATATTCAAATTTATAAGGATTTTATATATTTTTTTATAAAATTTTGGCGATTTTTAAGGTAAAATAATTGTATCCTATAGAATTTGGGCGAATCATTTTTAAAATAGCGAATCTTGTTTTTGGAAAAACCATGGAAAATTATCTCATGAGCAAAATTCAACCCCTAAAATCATCCATGGAGGAGTATGAACATCACCTAAGATTGGTATTGCAAGTGCTAAGAGAACATCGGTTGTATGCCAAGCTGAGTAAGTGTTATTTTTACCAAGAAAAGATCCATTACTTGGGGAACATTATTTCAGAACATGGTATTGTTGGTTGTGGAGCCTGATTATCTTCCTGATTCAAAGGTCCTTGCTTTCAGCTGTGTTTATACCCCATGAAGTATTTACACCCTAGAAGTATGTACACTCTTCCACATGGGGGAGTGCAGAGGGGGGGTACCCCCTCTGCGGGGTCTGGGGAGGCTATCCCCCTGGCTGGGGGGTCTGGGGGCAAGCGGGCCCCCAGGAGGGGTTCGGGGGCAAAGCCCCCGAAGAAAAAATCTCCTTCTAAAAGTATATTGTAATTTCATTGTAAATCTAGACCGTTCATTATAAGTTCGCAGATCTAACAGTAGAGATTATGTTAGGGTTTTTTTCCCTAAAAGGCAACCCTCTTTTATGAGGGAAATGTATCACGGCTATGGATGGTGGTGAATATTGTATTCTAAGAGAGGAGACTGTGAGAGAAAGAAGAGGAAGTTACAGCAGGTTTTTCTGTAGGTTGTATCCCTTCATTTGCTAGATAATAATAAAGGAAGGACCTGGCAATTTCTCTGNATCTAGACCGTTCATTATAAGTTCGCAGATCTAACAGTAGAGATTATGTTAGGGTTTTTTTCCCTAAAAGGCAACCCTCTTTTATGAGGGAAATGTATCACGGCTATGGATGGTGGTGAATATTGTATTCTAAGAGAGGAGACTGTGAGAGAAAGAAGAGGAAGTTACAACAGGTTTTTCTGTAGGTTGTATCCCTTCATTTGCTAGATAATAATAAAGGAAGGACCTGGCAATTTCTCTGGTGGACGTAGCCCGCACTGGGTGAACCACGTAAATCTATGTATCTCTTGTATTGTGTGTCTTATGTGTTTTGTTTCTGCATTTGTTTTATTTTATTGCTCTGCAGTCCTGTTTTTCTAACAACTGGTATCAGAGCATAAGGTAACTCATAGGAAAAGAGGGTTCCTGGTTCGAGTGGGAGCAATGTTGGAAGATGGAAAGTTTAGGGTCGAGAAATTTAATGGCCAAAACTACCAGTTATGGAAGATGCAGATGGAATACTATTTATATCAGAAGGATCTATTCCTACCATTGAGCGGAGTAGCAAAGAAGTCGGTGGCCATGAAGGACAAAGAATGGGAGATTCTTGATAGAAAGGCTCTAGGAACGATACGGCTGAGCCTGGCAACATCGGTGGATTTCAATATTTCGAGAGAAAAGACAACGAAGGGTTTGATGGACGCGTTGGCCAAATTGTATGAAAAACCCTCGACGTTGAATAAGGTATTTCTAATGAAGAGATTATTTAATATGAAGATGTCAGAAGGTGGGTCTGGTGCAGATCATTTAAATGAATTTAATATGGTTACTAATCAACCAAGTTCTGTAAAAGTGGACTTTGATGATGAGGTTAGGGCTCTTCTAATCTTGTGCTCATTGCTAGAAACCTGGAATGGCTTGGTCATGGCTGTAAGTAACTCTGTCTCTAGTTCAAATACTTTACAATTTGATGATGTTGTTGGTGTTATCCTTAGTGAGGAAATGCGACGGAAAATCACAGGTGAGACATCAGGAAATGCATTGAACATGGAAAATAGAGGAAGACAAAAGGATAGAGGAAAGGGCTCAGGAAACCGCAGAAATTCTAGGAAGGGCAGATCCAAATCTAGACTTGGAAAGATAGAGTGTTGGAATTGTGGGAAGAAAGGACATCTGAAGAAAGACTGTAGAGCTCCAAAGAAACAAAGAGATGGACAGCAGGAGAGAAATCAGGAAGCAAATGTAACAGGTGATGTGTTACAAGATTCTTTGATTCTTTCTGTAGCTAATATTTCTAATTCTTGGGTAGTAGATTCAGGAGCTTCATTTCATGCCACACCCCATAGGAAACATTTTCTAGATTATGTTCAAGGT
>JASDQU010242711.1:73944-84646 GCA_032191745.1 Picea mariana
CACTCTCATTCTTGTCCCCATTCTAGTGTTGTTGTTGGTCACCTCACACGTTCATCCCCCTATTTGTTGATTGTTCATACTCTCTTGTGGAGTCTTCACTCCATTCATTCCTTCACTCACTCATCTTTCCTCATTTGTGTTTGGCTTGGGAAAGGAAATCATACCATTGAAGAATAGCCATAGTTTTTTTGGATGTAGATATTGATGGTATAATCCAGCCATGAATTGAGGACTACATGTTTGATATTCTTGGCTTGTGTTCATCTTTTCTCACAATTGGGAGTCTTGAGATTCCCAGCATGGATATTCTCGACCAACTGCACTAGAGCCCTGGAAGGAGAAGGATTTCCTAAGGGATGACATGACAGAGAAGGGAGGAGGTCCATTCTCTTGGGTGGTGAAAGCTAGGTAGAAGAGAGATGGGTACTTGGATTTCTGTGAGTGATGGAGAATCCTTTGAGATCTTGAGTGCTGACTGGTTTGGGAATTCGGATAAAACTCTGGAGATGTTCTTGTGGATTCATAGCTCTGGCTTAGGGGTGATATTGTTGTTGAGACTTGGAACAACAGTGTCTACAGTTGGGTGGAACGTCCTTGGTCTGCAGCCAGTCGATAGTTCTCTTCTATAAAATATAATTTCTCTTTGTTATGGTTCCCTTTTCTTGTGTATTTATTTTCACTGCGTATTAAATTATTATACCTAAGATTTGTACTTATAATATACATGCTTTCTAGTTAATGTTGTGCATGGTATATTGTGCATGTATTTTATGTTGTAGTATGAATATTGATCATTGCATGTATGTATTTCATGCTTATTTATTAACCAATTGTTATCAGAGATTCGAAATCAACCAAGAGGTGTGTTCTTGGTGTGGCATGCCTAGCCTATGGGAGGCTAGGTACATTACAGGTTACTACTATTATAGGAATATGATTTTGAAGTAGTTGTGAATCTAGGGAAGATGAGTGCAGGACTAGATCACTTATCACACATATTGATAGGAGAAGAATATGGAAATGTCGATGACAACCTTCCTGACGAAAATACGTTTGCAATTGAAATGGTTGATGATTAATTTTCTGACATTGTGCATTTTTTTAGTACAGGAATAGCTCCCCCAGTTTTAACATTCATGTAAAAGAAGAAACTTGTCGTAAAAGCAGTAGATTACCAACTCATTGCAAGGAACTTGTATAAATTGGGAGAAGACGAGATACTACAATGATGTGTTTTGGAACATGAATGACCTATGGTTTTGTCAAAATCTCATGAAGGTATAACCGAATGTCACTACGAAGGTAAAGAAACAACACAAAATATCCTACATGCAGTTTTATGGTGGCCTACCATACATAAGGATTCTAAGGAATACTGTAACACATGTGATGTGTGTCAGAGGGTTGGAAAACCATCACAGAGGGATGAGATCTCACTAGTACCACAAGTCACATTACAATATTTTGATAAATGGGTGATAGATTTTGTTGGGCCTATTGACCCACTAGCTAGATGATCAGGTGCAAGGTACATAATTACTATGGCATAATACTTGACCAGATGGGATGAAGCATAACATGTGAAGGATTGCAGCGTAGACACCAATGTGTGGATTTTGTTTGAGAATATGGTCATTCTTTTTGGTTGTCCATGCATATTTATGATTTATCAGGGAACTCATTTTTTGAATTATATGATTACACCATTGACATAGGAGTTCCAGATCCATCATGAGAAGAGCACTCTACATCACCCTTAGGAAATTGGCGCAGTAGAAGATTTCAACAAAATATTGGAGAACACTTTGACAAAGATTTGCAATGTGAACCTCGACGATTGGGACTTAAGGATACCTACAATATTATGTGTTTATAGAAAAACATGTAATAAACTAACAAGTCAGACACCTTTTAGACTAGTAAATGGATAGGAAGCAATCATGCCAATGGATTTCCTTTTCCCTAGCATGTGCATTTCTGTAATGACCGAACTGATCGAATCCAACACAGTGGAACAAATATTATCAACACTTATGGAATTAGAAGAAGACAAGTTTGTCACAAGTTTTCACCAACAAGTCCATAAAGTGCATGAAAAGGCTTGGCATGACAAACAAATTAAGAAAAAGACATTTCATACAAGAGATTTAGTGCTACTCTGCGATAGAAAATAATTAAAGTTTCTAGGAAAATTTCATATGCATTGGTTGGGACCTTACGTGATAAGGCATGTCATGGACACAGGAGTTGTCCAATTGGAAAGACTAAATGGAGAAATGGTTGGAGGACTGGTTAATGGGATTTAGTTGAAACTATATAGGGATAGTAGTCCCCCTACGCAGTAATCCAGGTCTATTAAATTTGTACCATATTGTATTATAGTAGTTTAGAAGAGAAAGTAGATGAAGGAAATATTGAAGTGTCATGATGAATATTTTGATTCATAGTTAAGTTATCATAATAGAAGTAGAGTCCTAGTAGAATAGTTGTAGATGAAGAAATGTTAGAAAGAATGGTAATGTATGGAAAAGGTTGAAGGAGAAGACAAGAATATTTTCATATAATATATGGAAGAAAATGAAGAATGTAAAAGTGTTCCAAGAAATATAGGACTAAGGACTACATTGTTGAATAAAACAGAAAGTTGTAGAAAGAGAACGAGGTCGCAGATGTCGCAACGAGATAACATAACTAAAATTTGAAGTGAAATTATTTATAACCTAATAAGGTCAAACAAGGTAGTATAAATCCAAGGAGGATACAAAGGTTACAGATCAAGAGAAATATGGGCATTAACATAGAACACCCAAGCGGGTCAGAACCCACAGACGTTGGTGCAGAAAGAATAGAAATAGTGCAGAAGTTGGATTACGTAGTAGCGCATAGACAAGAGGAGGCAGGAAAATATGGACAACATTTAGAACATTAAAGGATAGTACAACATGGATAAAGCAATAGGGTTGACACAGGGGAGAAAACGGTGGCAAGTGAGTAGTGTCGTGTAAACATAAATACATAACTGACAACAAGAATTCACTACAGGAAGAAAGATCTTGGTAATGATCCATAATTAAAGAATGATAATATGGGAAATTAATGAAGATAGTGGATGGATTTCTCTAGACACCAAAACCGTGATCCATCACCAAATGGAGTTCATTGTGTTCGAAGAGTAAGGAGAATTGAGAGAAGAGATTCGAGTGAACTACAAAGAGTCGAGTCAATTAAATAGAGTTGCAACCACTACTAGAATAAACTTTCATAGTTTTGTCACTGGAAGTAACCAATGGCGTCGAAGACTAGACAAGTGGTGACACCAAAGAAAAACAAAGACGAAAGGTCTTCCATTTCATTTTTTTAGGAAACACTAGGTGTGTCAACGTCAAAGACAAATGCATCCCAGTTCCCCAAAGACTACATTCCACCTAGAAAGGATACTAGAAAGCCAATAAATATATTGAAGGACCCTAAGTACCCATTTTTAGAGGTAGTAATTCCATAAGCGGTCGAGGCAAAAGAGGATTTGACTGGATATGTCCAGGGTTTGAGGTATATCGATCATGACATCATCGATGCCACAAAGTTTCCAGACCTAGTCGCAACAAGGTACCTCTATAGGATAAATGATGTGGAGTCTGGGCCAGTCGTAGTCGAGCCACATGAGTGGGCTCTAGGCCTCCAAAGAGAAGGTATTTTAAATTTGTTCAAAATTCCACATTTTGGTCGTAGTCTTAAAATTAACATTTGCGTCAAGTTAATCCTAAGTTGTGAACATAGAGTTTTTTTGTGGTTAGATAAACTAGTAGAAATAGACATTGATTTAATTGCACATATTACAGGGTTTTCCACGACTGGGTTGGGCCCTGAGCCATTATTTGAGAAGGATCAAGATTTGTCTGCGCAAATGAAACAAAAGTATGGTACCCAAATAGCAGGGTGTGGTTTGTCCATATCCGACATTAATAACACACCTGTGAAGATTGGGACATAGGCCATCGCCTATAAATTGATGCAAAAAATGCCGCATAGATCAAGTTCCAGCTAGTGTAATATATGTCACAGAGTGTTGGCCCTCAACCAAGTTTTGAGGAAACCTTGGTCAGATTTGGAACACTTTTGGACTTCGAAACATTGTTCGAAGAAGGAGTTCCTAGGAAGAGATGAGATTGCAGATCTGACCAATTTTGCGGGCTACATGGACCCAGTAAGGGGTTCTCTAGGGTTTTTGTAATAGGTTTATGGGATGTCGACCCATGGGGTTTACCCATGATTAGGCCTTATTGTAAGGGTTTGCAAAAGCATAAATAATGAAAAATGTATGGTAGAAGTAGAAGCTTTTCGAGAAGTTTTGGAGCTAATTGCAAGTAGCTCGAATAGATTTTTTCCAAGGAATGTATGTGTGTTAAGGATTTGTGCTCAGTAGAGGGTTGACTCTGTGCCATGACCTAGTTTTGGAAGGAGGACCTGATGCTCAATGCATAGATCTCTTGTCCTATGTGAAGCTTGACCCTGTGTCTTAGTGAACAAAAATGAATGAATGTAATATTTGAGCACATAATAAAGAAGGAGAAGCAATTGGTGGACGTAGCCCCACACTGGGGTGAACCACGTATATCTGGTGTCTTATGGCTTTCTTTGTCCAATGTGATGTATGTTATGTTTTTCTTAGTGCCTAGATTAGATGTGTAATGAATATGTATGTGTTTCTTAACTGCATTTCTTATGTTAGAATGCTAGATCTGATTCAAGGTGCTATGTGCTAAGTGGTTGAAGTGCTTAATCTTTGTTGTTACTGCACTAGATCTATTCTTGGGTATGTTCTGTGATGTTAATAAGGTTAATGAATTAATGTATATCACTTCTTAAGTGCTAATAGAATACCCTATGAAGTGTTATTATCACATATCTGTGTCCCAGCTTGGTTACAAACACCTACATCTTGTAACCCCCCCCCCCTCCCCCCTAGTACCTTCCTCAGGTGAGACTCCGCCTGCTTCGTAGGTGTTTCCAAAAGGGCTAGTAGTCAGCGTTTTTTTGGTGCATTGTTAAGCGTTGAACCATGGGTTTTCCCCTATGCCAAAAAATGGTTCCGTTGCCGGGATCTGAAACTGTGATTGCTGGGAACTAAAGTAAAGAAAAGAGAATCTTTGTGCATAGATCTGCTGCTAAAGTGCACAATACTCTACTTGACTTGTGAAGATCCCTGTGATATGGATTTTATGAGAAGAATGAAATGACTACAGATTATTAACAGGTGCTTAACACAAAATAAAAGAGATACAGTAAAACTAGTTTTTTATTCAATAAGGAAATAAGTTGAAACTGTAAAATGCAACAGAAACAAGCTTGTTGGAATGGTGGCGGCTTATCTTTGAGAAGAGATGTGATGGTTGTGCTCATTCACAAGAAGATGATTAAAATGAGGCTCTGAAGGCCTTTTTACAATAAACAAGAATGCCAAAAACCCTAGACATCCAGAAACCTAACCCTAGGAGATGAAATGCCAAAAGTCATGTGGGCCCCGTTTGGGTAAGTTAGTACATCAACTTCCTAGGGTCATAACTTTTGCATACGATCTCCATTGTAGGCGTATGATATCCCGTTGGAAAGGTATCATCTAGGATATTCATTTTGGGGGATAAATCATGCATCCGGATATAATTGAGAAGCTTGATCCCGAAAAACCTTCATTTAGGCCCTCAAAATGGCCCTGGAAGTTAAAACTGCTAAAAATAGTAAATTGTCAAAAAATTGTTTTGAGCCAGTTGGAAGAGGTGGGTGGCCACCGATATCCACCTAGATCATTGTGCTAATAAATAAATCTGATCTTAAGAAAATAGGTAATATCTAAAAAGAGGTAAAGCTTTGTGCTTTGACAAGAGAAAGATAAGTGAAAATTTTTGTTTCAAAAGCATGAATTTAAGTACGTTTAATAGGTTATGTCCTAGTCTGAAGGCTAGGGTGTAGTTGAAAGAAAGAGTTGATTTGACTAAATTGAATGTAAATGAAGAAATACATGTTATTCCTATGCATAGAAAGAGTTTTTGGACTAATAACTGGATGCAGAAACCTAGAATTGTTTTTTGCAGATTGCAGGTCCAACACTGTGATCCTAGTGCGCAGTACAAAAAAGGATGGGGAACATTTAAAAGAAAAAGAGGATTGAAATTGTGTTATAAATGCAAAAGAACAGGACATATTTCTAAGGAATTCGCTAGCACAGGTCCTATTTGAATTTGTTGTAATATTGTTGGTCATGAAGTTGAATATTGTCCAAGGATGATTGCTAAAGTTGAAAGGATGAACATCAGACAAGAAAACTATGAAGGAAGTCAAAAGACCAAGGACATGCTAGAGAGTCATAAATAAAAATAATCATAGGAAGCTCAGACTACATTATTACAATTGAAAGAAACGATGGATGTTCACAAAGATGTTAGTTTACCAGAGATCCTAAAAGTAAAACAACGCATAAGTGAAAGAATAGAAGACTTCGACATAGATTGTGTATTGGATGAAGAAACACAGGTGAATATTATGACAGAAGGAACTTGGGAAATTTTGGGAAAGCCTACTCTTGTACCTTCATTAGGAAGGATAGGCTTGTTTAAGGGAAAGATGATAATTTTATGTGGAAGAGTTACTAATGTACGTATTATTGTTCATGGAGCATCGACCGAAGAGGAATTTGAAGTCATTAAGTTTGTTGAGAACAAATCCCCTTTCCCACTTTTATTAGGTAAGACTTGTATTGAGAAGGATTAGATTAGAAGGAAAGCAGAGGATGAAGCTACAGAAAATAAAAATCAAGAACTAAGGGATTTCATAGCTATAAAAATAGACCGACTAATAGAAGAACGAGAAGATAAGTCGAAGCAATAGAACAGAGTAACAACGCAGGAGAGACAGAAGGCAAGAGAATTAGCTGTCAAGGTTGAAAGAATGAAAGAAAGTTTGAAGGACCTATCTATTCAAGAAAGAAGTATATCCACCCAGGAAGTGTTAAGGAAGGGGATATTAACTTCAGAATCTTTGAGGGCACCTCAACAATGTGAAGTTACTATGCTAGAGGAAGATAAGAATAAAAATGGAAAAATAATTTCAGAAACAATTAGAGAGACTCAGATCACAAGTAAGAAGGAAACGAAGATCAATAAAAAGAAAGCTAAGTTGGAAAATCTACAAGAAGCTACAAAGAACATATGGAAGACTTCGCAGACTGGAACCTTGTAGGAGGCAGGTTCGCAGGATTTGAACCTCGTTGGAACAACATGACCACACAGAATGGGACTTCACCCTGGCGAAGCTATATGACCATTAGAGGTGCCTCGACCATTAGAATGACACTCTAGAATGGTTAGAAAACACATTTATGGGCTGATGGACCACTTTTGGATGTTGAGATCATGCCATAATGGACAGATTCGCGTTGATGGAAGAATTACCAACCATTGGTAGAATCCGTTGCGATGCCCCACTTATTTAAACCATCAGATGTTGCAACGAGACCACTTTTTTCTACCCTTGATTAACTAAGCCCAAAAGAGAATTGTTTGTGTGTCAAGATGTGTTATCTAAAACTAGACCCCACGTGTCCTCTTATCTACCCCGCATGTTCGTTTGTCTACCCTAACCTGTTTGTTTAAAATTTATAATGTCGGGCAAACCTAATGAATTAGAGAAGTCTGTTGAGGAATTCCTCAAGAATCTAATGGCTGACAGACCGATATTTGAAGGTGTCCAGGCATCGTCAACTAGGGGATTGCAGGATTCCCCTTCGACTGGACATCGCTCTGGCTGTGTTAACCCCGTGACTGAGCAACAGAGTAAGCACTGCGGTGATCTGGCTAATGTGAAGCAGATCCCATCGATCCCACCAGAGTATATCCCACCTTTGGTTGGCGCAACTAATTGTGACATCATTCCCCAAGATTATGAGTACACCATTTTAACTGCATACATTTTGAAAGGAATACACATATTCGGGAGTCAGTTAGGACAGATCCCACTGTTGAAGGACATCGACTTCAATTTAGTAGACCGAAATATTGGTGCCACATCTCTATCTCATGAAGTGAACAGGGAAGAAGCCTCACCTCATCTCACAACCATGGATAAAGGGGCTGGTGCAGTCCACCATGTTGAATGTGATGAAGATTCCCCATTTTGGCTACCACCAGGAGGTTAATGCTTGTGTTAAACTCCTCCTGTCGTGCTATCATTGTGGATACTTGTGGCTCGACAGAAGAATTACCATGGATCCAACACTAATCCATCAGATCATAGGCTTAAGCATGAAGGGACCTGACCCTCAACAGTTTTACCCAAGGAAGGCCTTAGATCGCTCCCTAGAACAATGCATCAAGGAAGCTTATGGAGAAGTCGAAAAAGGAAAGAGAGGTTACAAGGTGTTATAACCCTAAATTGCACCACACATGCTTACCTGGCATCAGGCCAATTCATATCCCTTCTTTGCCAAAACTCTGTTGAACAACTCTTTGAAAATCCTCTTGTGTCAAGGCCCATGCGCCCTAACCCATTACTGTAAGCATGTGCACGCTGGCTGACTCACAACAACCCGCTTGTACCTAACAAAGCACAAAAAAAGGAAAGTTGTTGACGGAACAAAAAGCTATGGGTCAGTTAACTGAAACTCCCGGCCATGCATGGCTGAGGGTTCGTCCAAAACCCTAGCTCCTTCTAGCCTATAAAAGAAGGGGTAGGGGTACCATTTGGAAGAGGAAAAAATATAGCGAAGAAACTCTGCCCATTTACGTAATCCATTGTCCCAACCCTTTAGCCTTTCCTCATGCCAAAGGAGATTTAACACAAAGCAGTTGAAGGACAAAAGAAGAGGATCCCAGGATCAGGTTCAAGGAGCGATGGCCGGTCTCATATTTTTTGTAAGTTGATTCACTTTCAGTAATAAAAAGAATACTTTTCACGTCCCAATGCATGAATTTCTATGTTTTGATTAATTTATGCTTGATTTCTAACCCTTGAGTATAGAAGTAGCAGGCATGCATAGTTGTTGTTTGTCTTGAGTGCGGGTCATCTGTGGAAGGAGCAGTGCAAGAAAGTAATCAAAGAGCAACAAAGGATCTACATTGAACGTCGGTAATAAGGTTGGTGGTCCTTTAATACGCTAGTCAGGGCCATGGTTTATACCAAAATCTGGGCCAGCAGCCAAACTTTTCCTGGCAACCTGGTGCCAATCAAACTCCAGGACCCTTTTTCCCAGGTTATTGGTAGCAACCCAAACTACCATTCCTGGTGACGTTACACTTGCCAGATTTGACAAGGTTGTTAAATGATCCTATTTGTCACGATCCACGTTGGCCTCCTATGCCAACAAAGTTGCCTTCGTACATTCCAAAGTTCGAGGCCAAGCTTAATGAAGATCTAGGTGATCATGTGACTACCTTCCATCTTTGGTGTTCATCTAACTCATTGAAATATGACTCTGTACAGTTATGATTGTTTCAACATACTCTTATCGGGAGTGCCGCGAAATGGTACATCGATCTCGATCGCTCAAGATACTCTTCTTTTGGAAAACTGGCACTACCTTCCTTAACCATTTCTAGTTACCTATGAGATACGGCGCTGGCACAGAGCTGCTCACCAATTTCAAACAGACAACAGTGGACCATATCTCTTATCATATCCAAGAATGGAGACACCGGAAGAATCTAATCAAAGTACCAGTCCCACCAGCATTCCTGCTTGAGTGGTTCCTTAAGTCTTTGGTCCCACAGTTATCCAAAGACATCGTGACTTCTAAATTTTTCTCCGAAGAAGATGCCATCATGAGGGATCAACAGTTTGAGCTCATCTATTCTTAGTCTGGTTTATTATACAACATCTTTCCAGATGCGCCACGTTCGATACTGGATAAAACTAGACAGAGAGCTGGACCACATGCCGATGGTATTGTTGGTTCAGCACAAACCAAGCCCTCTGAGCAATTGACAAAATAGTTGCAACAGTTATCCATACAACACACAGCGGCTAGCCAAACTACTACTTTGGCTTCTCCCACTACCCAAATGTTGGATGTACACTCTATGCAGTCGACTAACCCAAAGGCCACCCAATAGCCTGAAGGGAAGAAAAAACAATGACAGAAGGGTAAGGGGGATAAAAAACCCACTGATAATGCTAGCAGGGACACCACAGAAAAATGGAAGGCGAGGTATCCGTGCAACTTGTGTGCGGAAGACCACCCGACCCATATTTGTCCTCGACTTGCAGAGGCCCAAAAGTTTGTCACACAACAACAACANAGCCTAACGAAGATCCAGGAGATCATGTGACTACCTTCCATCTTTGGTGCTCATCTAACTCATTGAAATATGACTCCGTACAGTTGCAATTGTTTCAACGTACTCTCATTGGGAGTGCCACAAAATGGTACATTGAGCTCAATCGCTCAAGATACTCTTATTTTGGTGAACTGGCGATGGATTTCCTGAACCATTTCTAGTTACCTGTGAGATACGACGTTGGCACAGGGCTGCTTGCCAATTTCAAACAGACAATAGCTGACCATATCTCTGATCACATCCGAGAATGGAGATGTCGGAAGAGTTTAATCAAGGTACCAGTCCCACCAGCATTCCCGCTTGAGTGGTTCCTTAAGTCTTTGGTCCCACAGTTATCCAAAGACGTTGCGACGTCAGGAGTTTTCTCCGAAGAAGAC